>JASSUY010008849.1:0-37174 GCA_032466535.1 Forpus xanthops
CCAGAGCAGGGGGGTTGGAACTAGATGATCTTGAGGTCCTTTCCAACCCTAACTATTCTATGATTCTATGATTATTGTGTGTGCTGGATTAATATGTAGGGTTGCATTAAAAAGAAAATGTGCATGTGATAATGGAAAGACTGCATGTGTGGAGCCATACAATTGAATTTTTAAAGCTATATTTGGAATAGATTTTTGCTTGCAATAAGAAAGCCTGCAGCTGTCTTTAGATAGCTTATACAAGAAACAGTGTTCATCTTTTTTATTAGAATGTGATCAAGTATTCATGTGCAAGTAATGTATGGGTTATTTACACAGTGCAAAATAGCTAATAAATATAATACATGTTGGACTTCTTGATGGAGGTTTTTTTTTTAGTCTAGTCTAGACTTTCTCTCTGGGCATTTTAATGACACTATTCCCTCTTGGGAAGAGAAATCTTTAGTGCAACACAGAGACAACAATAGTCCTCAACAGCTGACAATTTCTCTTCCCATCAGTGCATAAGTCTACATAAAATTTGTGCTATTCATCTTTGTTATCTTCTGCTGACCTCAATCTTTTACGTGTACACATGCCACAAAATCTTTTAGAGGTTTCTATCTGTCCGCATTAATTTTCTTTTACGTGCTTTATTGTTTTTATATTGTATTTCTTTTTATGTTGTGTGTGTGAAAGGGGAGTAATTCACATATACTTGTTCAAACAAGGAAAGAAAAAGAAAGGAGAAGTATTAAGTGGCTATCCAAAAGGAGCATGTCCTTGAAATTGTATCAAGTGATGCCACAGTGAGCCAGTCCCAAATTTGATATAGGCATATTTACAAAATGGGCATACTAATGTAATTCTTCTAGGTTGGATCTTGCTGTGACTCCTCATATAGATAAGAGATACACAAGTAACTGTACACATTATTCAAGTTTTATTTCCCAAACAGCAAATCATATACTTTTACATTTTAATCACAAATGTATATAGCACTATTTTTTGTATTTCAGTAACTGCTTATAGTAAACACTGTTGGGCCATCTGAACTGTGTTTCTTGCTACCAATGACATAGAATATTGTTTGACTATAAAATAAATAATGTAATAGTACAGCAATTAATGTGTCACAGTGGAAAACCTGTTTAGAAAATAGGTTCATAAGGTAAAAAGTGCTTTTCTAAGAGTACTAGGGAAGAGGTAAAACCTGAACTGTTGTGGAAAATAAGTGTTCTGAGAAATAATCCAAAAGTCCAAAGAAAACCAAAAGAAAAATACTTTTGAATTTCCTCATGTTTATCTGTCTTAGGCAGCTACCGGACTGTTCATCCGAGTAACTGAACACTCCACAGTGTTGAAATGTCTTCATTTCCATAGCAACTTATTATTAATGTCACTGTTTTTCTCCTCTTGGTACGAAGATTCTAATCTCCTAATTTTAGATGAGGGAACTAAGTCAGGGAGGAGAAAGTACATAAGCATTTGGGTGCCTCAACATCGCAGCTGAATCCAGAAGGTAGATATGGCATACAGCATTTACAGAAAAGTCAGGCACATATGTATGTGTCATGGGTTCAGCAGCAGCAGTCATTTTTTGTTTTTCATAGCTGGTGCAGCGCTGTGGTTTTGATTTTCAGCTTAGGAACAGCGCTGATAGCACCAGTGTTTATAGTTATGGCTTAGAATGTTTAGGCTGGCAGAGGACTTTCTGAGTTTCATGCTTTACCAGGGAGGAGGGGGAGTTGGGAGGAAGCCAGGAGGAAGCAGAGACAGGGCACCTGACCCAAACTGACCAAAGAGGTATTCCGTACCACAGCACATCATGTCCAGGATGTAAAACAGAGAGGGGAGACCTGGAAGGGTGGGGGTGCACTGCGTGGTTGGGCTTGGTATACTGGTGAGCTGTTCTATTTCCTTGTATTTGCCTTGTCATCATTATTATTGGTGGTAGCAGTAGTGATTTGTGTTATACCTTAGTTACTAAACTGTTCTTAGCCTGTGGGAGTTGCATTCTTTCGATTCTCCTCCCCATTCCCCTGAGACTGGGGGAAGAAAGAGCTGGGAGTGAGAGAGCGACTGCATAAGTTTGAGGGCCTTAAACCACAACAGTATGTCAGTCACAGAACAAATAACAGAAAATCCTACAGAGGAAGTGGAGGATTTTAAATTTGCCATTTTTTGCACATTATAATTTTATATTACTTAGATTTTTAGGCTAATGCACCATTCTGAACTTGCTCTGAAGACAGATGCCCGAAACTTTTGTACTATTACAAACATTTCATTCAAAACACAACTGCTGAAATACTGGCTGGCTTTTATCTTACAGAGCAGCAGTGAGAGAAGTTAACTGAGACATTGGAAGAAATCTTTTCATAACCTTTCTGTGTCTAATAGATTCAAACACGTCCCATATTCTAGAGAGGAAAGGTTATCCTACCGCTTGGTTAGCTAGGAGTGGGAATGGAGAAAAATTTGAGCCTGACTCCCATTCGATGATTAGATGAAATATTAAATACTCATTAAACAAGAATGAGAGGAAACAAAAGTATTCATGATGCAGCACTGTTTTACCATCCACAAATGAAGCGGGAAACCTCAGTTATAGTCCCTGATCTAATTGTTGGTTAAATATTTAATGTTGTTTTCACTGGAAAAAGGTGCACAGAAATTCAACCCCAAGTCTACACTCCCACATAAATGTTTGAACTGCCAAGCTCTTCAGTCATATTCATGGCTATGCCATCTCTGGGAGGTTCAATATGTAATAAAGCCCTGCTAAAATGAAAATTCTTTGAAAGTAAAGAAAACAGTTTCCTCATTTCTTCCCTCCCCTTCCTTTTCTCACCTGCACTGCAAAGCAGTTGATTTTTGTACTTTGTTGGATTTGGAGATGATTCTGAGCTTCCAGCACCCTGGATAAGTAAGCCAACCACACATGCATGTGGTTTAAGGAAGAAAGTGCTCATGAGAGTGTGGGGTGTTAAAATGTCTATACAGAACTTACTAATCTAAAATTCTGCTGCTACCATAACCAGCAGAACATTTTTATTCCCTGTAGATTTGGGTCAGGTCCTTAGGAAAAAAACATGTATTTATAAACAATAGTTATCATATCTGTAGTGTGCTGGAAGGGGTGCCTTCTCTTCAACCTAAATGCAAACTTTTGTAAATTAATGTCATAGGGAGTTAATAACAGCTAGTTGGAAGAAAAGGAAATAGTTTTGTATTTAAAATACAAAATAAACAGTAAGTACAGGAATGAATCACGTCAGCAAGAGGCAAGTATTTCTGATAATGCAAAGAGCTGGCTGTCTTGTGCATTTCTTCGTAATGAATGCGTCAGTTTGACTACATGTCAACACATTAGCAGGTAGAGAGTTGTGCTATGCTGGAAATGGTATATGTGTTGATATACATTGTCAAGTGTTTCTCAAAAATTCAAGAAGTCTCATAAATAATTGCAAGGGAAACAAGAGTACTCTAAAGGAGAACTTCAGATTTAATACAAGAACTCATCTTATGCCATTGGGTGTAGTATTAATGCAAAATAACTATTATGGCAAGAACTAAGCATACTGAGGTGTGATTATTACAATTTTGACACTCTTTAGTTGTAATAGTTTTCTAATGGAGATTGTTTTGAAATAAAATAACTAAGTTTGCCCAAGAGAGGAGACACTATGAAACTTTATTCTTTTCCTCCAGAGGTTATACAAGTGAAGGGAAGCTAAATGTGTAAACTACATGTAATTTGACAAGACTTCTGACACTGAATGAACTGTACATCCTTTTGAAATCGATGTAGAAATAAAAATCAGTTAGTAATTTTCCTGCCCTTCCCCCTTTCTCACTTTCCTCTTATCCTTTTGCTTTCCTTATTTTTTTTAAGGTGTTACTCACTTTCCTAGCGGAGAGCCTACCTGATGTACACAGTTCAGAGCTGTAAATCAGGGATAATCCTTTTGAAAAAAAAAAAGTGTATGTGCCAGTCATTAGCTTTCTCTTGTGTGCTTCAGGTCAGAGGTGTAAAAGGAGTCTTTTTGGCCAACCAGAAAATTGATGGGAAAGTTACAACTCTGATAACTTACAACAAAGGCCGTGACTGGGATTTTCTAAACCCTCCAGACATCGATATGAATGGCAAGCCAACAAACTGCAAACCTGTAAGTGGCTCTTTTTACCCTATCCTTTCTTTAAAGTACACAAGGACTATTTGTATGGTAGGTTGTGCAGTAGTTCCAACAATCTGAGAGCTTTATGCTGTTTACCAGCCAAACTACTAGGCAAATCTACTTGCATTGCATAAGCAGTGGTTTCACAAGTGATTAGACCAGCCACATTGTAGAATGAGTAGTCAGAACTCACTGTTGGACTGCATTTCATATTTTAGAACACTTTGACACAAAGAGGACATTTTTTCTTGTGCATCAGCCACACAACCCAGTTCAGAATAATCATGACAACAGCCATTTGTGCCTGGAGATAAGGGGCAGATCATCTGGATATAAGAAACTTGCTAACACCTTTTCTCATCTTTCATATTTTTATTCCATCTTAAACCAAGGTAACCCCTTGGCTCCCTGTAAAAGGGAACTTGTGACAGATGCTTGGAAATAAGCACCAGAGTTAACTGATGAAAAAGTCGTCTTTTTGTAAGATGATTTTATTTCAGTTGTGGAGCTACCTGTAACATTTTGTTACTTGTGAGGCTGTACTGAAAATCTTGTCTTTTTCTCACTAATTTTCTGCTCCTGGAGACTCCAAGATCTACATTGCTGTGTGAAATAAGTGGTTTTAGTCCTGCCAGTGCCAGAGCTCTGCTTTGATCTCTATGCATGTACCAGAAGTGGATGGCTGGAGCTGCTAGCTCCCTTTTGGAGAGTTCAAGACTGTGTTACAGGTTCAAGCCTGCAGGGCCTGATCCAGAATGCTCTGAGACAAATGGAAAAATTGCAATGGCAGCAGCTTGCGGGCAGTGCTGGCAGCCTGCTCCTGGTCAGACTGCTGTGAGCAATATGACCTTTGAGTGCCACTGCATAAAGAGCAAGAAGTAGTAAGTTGTTTAGCAGGGAGAGATGATGGGATGTGTCCAAAAGTCCTCATGCTACTTTTCATACAACTTTTTTTTCTAAGAAAGGAAATTTCAGTACAAACAGTTGGTCTTAATAATTTTACCAATTGCCTAGACCAACAAACATGCAATATTTGTTGCTGTTGTTTAGCATTTTTAAGCAATTTTTCTGTCAGAAGGGGTTTTTATACAATAACTTCATCCTGACTTCTTTGAGTTGGAAATCTTTGTGTTGGGACAGTGGCACACTATGCAGACATCACCAGATATTCTCATGAGAAAGCTAAGGCTGATAATTCAAATTGGGATTTGGCTCCATGGGAAACAGCTGTTCTCTTTCTCTATGAAGACACATTTGCTGAAACTGCTCTCTGAATGGGCTTTAATTACTGTAGGAGTATAATGGTTACACATTACTTTTAAAACCTGTTTTTTTCTTCTCCCACAAGCCTGACTGCTACCTTCACCTCCATCTCCGCTGGGCAGATAATCCCTATGTGTCAGGAACAGTGCACACAAAGGACACTGCACCGGGGCTCATAATGGGGGCAGGTAAATATGAGATTATTTTTAAAGATCTGAAATGTAGCAGTGGTTCTTTGTAGATCTAGTATTTAGGTTTATAAGAATGCTGTGCTACAAACATTGTCAAAATAAGGCTTTTCCTGCAGAATAATTCTTTATGGGATCTTCCCGTATCTGAAAGGGGGCTACAAGGATGCCAGAAAGGAACTGTTCATTAGGGACTACAGTAATAGGACAAAAGGCAGCAGATTCAAACTTAAATGGGAGATTTAGTTTGGATATAAGGAAAAAGGTCTTTACTATGAGGATGGTGAGGCACTGGAACAGGTTGCCCAAGGAAGCAGTGAATGCTCCGTCCCTGGCAGCATTCATGGCCAGGTTGGATGAGGCTTTGACCAAGTCTAGTCGGAGGTGTCCCTGCCTGTTGCAAGGAGGTTGGAACTACATGATCTTAAGGTCCTTTCCAACCCAAACTATTCTATGACTCTGTCTCTTGCTCAAACAATAGAATAAAAGTCGATTGAAGTCTGAGAACTGTCTTCTTAGGACAGATCTGTAACAGTCACCTGGATACATTATGCTTCTCTGCTGCGTAGTATCTCCTTTCCCATTAGTGTGGTGGTGAGTAGTGATGGTGGCATGAAGGATTTGGTCTGCATTGCTTTTTTTTTGTCTGCATGCAATTCTTTCATCTGGAAGCAGAGCCTCCAGCACCATGAATAGCCCAGCAAATTCAATAAACTGATTTAATGGTGGTCAGGCCTTTGTTCTTTAAGTCTAAACACAGATAAATTGTCTTCTAATTTTTATTAATTTCTTTCTGGCTAAAGAGAGATGACCTGAAAGAGGCAAATGTGTCTCTGTATTAGTAACAGTTCTGGTTGTGGCTTCTCCATTATAACGTATGGATGAAGCCATGGTACTGTGAAGTGGCATTTGGTAAAAGAAATTCCATGGCAGTGTTGACTACTCATCAAGATAGATGTTCACATAACTCTCTTTTACTCTGTACCTTTGTGATTTATCTGTTCATTTAATTTAATTTTCAGTTTCATTTCAAAATTATTGAAATCTTCACTGTTCTAAGAGCCTTCTTAAAATTGCTTTTTTTTATTCTTCTGTGATGGATTATATTTAGGTGAAGTGTACACAATGTACTGCTTCTCTTTTCATAAAAATATATCTGGTTTTAATCAATAATTGTTTCTGCCGTGGCTTACACTGGTCTCTTGTAAAATGGCCTAATGAATCGAAAATATCCTGAGAATATAAAGGTGAACATATTTGATGTTTAAAGAGAATGACAGCTGCCATTACTTCAATGTAACTGAAGATTTCAAGCCTCCCCCTAGTTTACATGGACCTTGAACTATTTTACTGGAGGCAGACCTCCCTAGCGAAAAGCTGCTATGTTTTTATTGACATGAACAAGACTAAGAATTTATACAATGCCCTTGTAGATACATTTCTATTGGGTACTTAATTTATAGCTCCAATCTTGGGGTTGTTCTTATTACATAAAGTTACTCCTATTCTAATGTAGGTTCTTAATTTTAGCCTAATCATATTGTACCTGAATGTCTTCTAGTAGCAAATTAAGCTGTGAGGTTTCATTAATTAGTCCATTACTTCTATTTCATTTTTCTCTCTCTTTGCATTATAATCTGATATCAGTGGTGAATTGATATTCATTAAGATATAGGGTTATTTTCCTTTGTGGAATTCTGTGGAGTTTTTTTCATTGTACTGTTCTATGAGACTATATTAGGAATGGCAGGTTGGAAAAGAGCAATTTTCCCTTAATTCCTGACTATAATGAGGTTAGATTTTTATCACTGTGACATATTCTTACCATGCCAAGTATGTAAACTTTTTGACCATTTTCCTTAACATAAACATGAGGGATTCTTTCTGATGAAATACAGATATCATAAAAAAATGAACTAATATTTTAAATCTGACTTGATTGTGGAGCATCATATAATGTAATGGATATGATAGAAAGGCACCCTCACTCCTAGCTGGCTAAAAAGCTGGTATTGATGGCGTTAAAGAGGGAAAAGCTTGCCCAGGAGTAGTTCAGTACAGGTAGAAGGTCATATGGTTGCAAACACAGCCAAGGGACTTACTTTGGGCTCGAAAATATTAAAGAGCAGCTGCATCTCCTTGCCAGCAGGTGACCTGAATCAACTCCAATTTTGATTTACATTTATGTTATCTGGATGCTTAGGTCATCTGGATTCAGTGCACATGTTCAGTCTTATCTGGCAAACCTGATATCCTTGTAAACTTACACTTCTTATCAGAAATACTTTACATACAATGAGCTTGAATTTCTTCTGGCCTGATCCTTGAAACTGATAACGCTATGCAAATTAACAGACAAACTAGGCTGTTTACACAAACAGAAATCAGATTATTTGGGCCACATCACACACTACTGGAATTTTACTGTTATATTTAGGGAGAGCACATCTTGAAATGGCTGAAGATGATAAAGATCTGTGAGTGTCATTTGATCAGACTGTGTCTAGAAACCATCAGTTCCTTGTGCTATGAAAAAGAGAAATATGCTTTCTGAAGGTGAACTAGGTACATATTTGCCAACAGAGAGGGAAATGCACTCTGGCAAAATACTGTATAGCAACTGTATTAATAGGAACACATGCAATTCTGATCATCAATTTTCAGGACCAGTGAATAGGTGCTAAGAAGGACTACTTGGCAGTTAATGGAAATAACAAATATTTACAAGAGGAACACCATTTACTGAGAAAAGTAAGGGACAATAGAGAATGTGATTTTTTTTTTCTTAAAAGTGTAATAATGGGATAGAAACAAGTGATGTAAACAAGTGGAAAATAACTAGAAACTAGAAATCAGTTCCTAAACATAAGAGCCATGAAGTCCATCCTCTCAATGAAAGCACTCTATCAATCAAAAAGCAGAAACCCCAAGCACCCAAACAAGCAACTCTTGGATGTGGAGTTTAGCTACTCTATAGGAAGCTTACACAGCACAGCTGTTTGTGGTAATGGAAAACCTGGCCTGTGACTTAAGGATAGTTTTGACACTGTGCTGAAAATCAGATCACAGCAAGTACTGAGTATTGTTTTAATTTAAAAAATAGTTAAATGGCTCACAGCATGAATGCCTAGAGAATATGAGGAAAATGCAATAATAGAATTTTAACATTGCATCTTTTAGAACTCATATTTACAAACAAAATTTCCACTCTATTAAAGTTTCATAAATAGTTCTGAGGAATGCATATTTTTAGCTTATGAATACATAAATTGTGCAGACAGAATATTAAATTTTATAGCTGCATATTAAAGTGCTGTTTTAAATAACTGCTTTGCCCCTTTTAAGAAATGTAATAGGATTTTGCATTTATATTTGATTTTTGTACATTTTAATCTTGGCAACAGCTTCTCTTTCTCACAGCATCAGCTATGAAATGTGTGTCAATTGATGTGCAAATTTTTACTATAAACTTGTGAAGGACTTTTCTATGAAAAATGTTTAGAGAAGTGTAGATTTTTCAGGTGCTAGTTTACAATTATTATCTGCTTAGTTTCCAATCCAGATGGCAAATCAAGCAAGCAGTAAATTCCACACATTCACACAAACTGAGGGAGTGCTGGGAAAGTTCAGTTTCCTTTTTGTCATATCAGGCTGAAATACATTCTGATAAATTTCTATCATTTTTCACAAAAGTAACATTCCAGGATGACACTGTAAAAAGGGCGAGGGAACTGGGAGATTTCCTAGTGCATTCTGGAGTGAAGATCCTGCAGTTCCCTTAGTTTTTTCTCATGTCAGCGTATTCTCCCCTTCTGATGGTGTGAATCACATCTTCAGCTTGCCAGGCAAAAAATGTCTATCCTGGGACATTTAAAGACAAATAGATTGTATGTTCTACACTGTGACTACAAGTTTACAAATCATGAAATTTTAGCTTATTGTGCATTGACTGAAAGGATGTTATGACTGCATTAATTACATGTAATCTAGCTAAGGCAAATCTCTCTCTTTGGAGTAGGTTTCTGCCTGTATGCTATATTTAAGTGTCTGGAAAAGATTTTCCAGATTAGAAAGATTATTGAAGTGCATATGGAAATTATTTCTTCTCACAGTAAGCATGTCTAAAATCATTTATAAGAACATGGGTAAATGCAATGATAAGTAGTGCTTAAAACATGTAAATTAATAATTAATTGTAAATTAATCTTCCGTATTTGTGTGACCCAGTAAGAAGCAGCCAAAATACCTGAGCAAAGACAATCTTTTAATTACTCTTGATATCTCTATGTGTTTTTCCCAGCTGTTCCACCTTTCAAGAGAGCTTGGCTGACCACCAGTCATTGTCAAATACATTGCTTTCTTTCCCATCCCTGTGCTGCCAACTGCTAAGATGGCATGTGCAAAGTTACAGATAGCTCGGAAGAACTATGTTGAACAATATCTATGTCATGGTTTAAGCTGTAAATCAGCCGCGCATTTTTCTCACTCACTCCCCCCTCTTTTTATCCCCACTCCTGGGGGGATGGGAAGGAGAATCGAAAGAATGCAACTCCCACAGGTTGAAATAAGAACAGTTTAGTAACTAAGGTATAACATAAATCACTACTGCTACCACCAATAGTAATATAAGAGAAATACAAGGAAAGAGAATACAACTGCTCCCCACCTGATACCAATCCCAACCACACAGTGCACCCCCACCCTTCTGGGTCTCTGCCCTCTGTTTTTACATCCTGGACATGATGTGCTGTGGTACGGAATACCTCTTTGGTCAGTTTGGGTCAGATGTCCTCTCCTTCCTCCCCCCAGCCTCCCCTCCTCCCTGGCAGAGCATGAGGCTCAGAAAGTCTTTGGTCAGACCAAAACATTACCAGGCAGTAACTGAAAACGTTGGTGTTATCAGTGCTGTTCCCAGGCCCAAAATCAAAACCACAGCACTGCACCAGCTACTATGAAGGAGAAAAATGACTGCTGCTGCTGAACCCAGGACAAGTTTGTACCCCAGTATTCTAGTTTTTGGGACTGCTACACTTGCAGGGATGGAACACGGGATTTTACATAGGATTTTACATGGGATTTTACCCAGTTACTTTGAAATTAGCCTTTATTCAGGACAAGTAAAAAAAGCAAAAGAGGATTTTATATATTCTAGAGCAGAGTTGGAAAAGGTTTATAAGAATGCAAGCAACAGAAATGAGAAATGACTGCTTAATCAGAAAGTCCGAAATGCAGGCCAAAATGTTTCCTTTATGTTTTTTAAATTGAAGAAAGAAGGTGTCAGAATGTAACAGCTGCAGAGTCAGATTTTTTCAGGCCAGGAATCCATCTAGCAGAGTATCCTGGCTTTCTTGGTGACAAAAGCCTTTAGGGGAAGTGTTTAAGAACGATTCATGATTCTCCAAGTCATGCTTTGGGAGAAGGCACACGTGAGGCTGTAGCAGCACTAGGTTTACTTCTACCCTACGCAGCCCAACTAAACTATCATACGTTGGCCTTCTACCCTCAGACACATCCATCATGACCAGGGACATGCCATACAAATCCTCAGTTTCATCAAATGAAAACATCATTTTCATGGCCTGTACCATAACCTTCACGTTATATCAGGTAATTTGAACTGGGGATTTGAGGGAGCCTCACAAAAATACATCTTATGGCCATGGCAGCTCCCCCTGAGGAGAGCTGGGGTTAAGTGATATGTAGTGCAAACATGGTGGGGTCATGCCACTGAGCCTCAGCTGCTTACAGTCTGTGGCCTTCCCTTATTTCATATACATGTGGTGTTTGCAAATGATGCCATCCTTTTATACCATACAAAGTATGAACCTCTAACAATGCCTTTAATAACAAAATAGTTTAAAATTGGATGAGAAATGTAGAAAGCAAAGTTGAAGCACACACAGCAATGAAGGGTCTTCTTTCCTGTTCCTGTCATTTAGCTACAAAAGATTATAAAATAACGTAAGACAAACTAGAAAAGCTTCTGTATTACAAACAAAACTTGAAACTAGATAGTGAAAGACTGTGTCACGTGTTGGAGGAGTTTCAGGCCATTTAGATCAAAAAATGGTGTGAAAAGGATACCATTTATAGTTCTGGCTAATATAGCCTTGTTGTGGTTTAACCCCAGCCATCAACTAAGCATCACACAGCTGATCACTCACTCCACCCTGAACCGGGGTGAGGGGAAGGGTAAAAGTGAGAAAACTGTGGGCTGAAATTAGAACAGTTTAATCATTGAAATAAGGCAACATAATAACACATGTAATTAAAAGGAAAATAACAGAGACAAAACCCAGGAATGACAAGTGATGCAAATGGATGCTGAACACCAAGCAACCTGTGCCTATCCAATCTCCCAGCCGTGCCCCTCCACTCCTGTCAATTTTCTCCCCAGCTTTATGTGCTGAGCATGACACATTACGGTACGGGTATCACTTTGGTCAGCTGGGGTCAGCTGTGCTGGATGTGTCCCCTCCCAACCTCTTGTGCACCTCTAGCCTGCTCCCTGGGGAGGTGTGTGAGGAGTAGGAAAGGCCTTGGGTCTGTGTAAGCACTGCTCAGCAGTAATGGAAACATGCCTGAATTATCCACACTCTTTCCAGCACAAACCCAAAACTTAGTCCCTATAAGCTACTATGAAGAAAATTAACTACCCCAGCCAAAACCAGCACAAGCCTGCAGTTGATTACCCGTTCCAGATGCAGTTTCAGGATGAATTTGAATTGCTTTCAGTGTATTAGTTTGCGTTTACTTCTTACAGCAGATGTATTCTGAGATCTAACACAGACCCACTAAAGTGATAGAAAAATTTTCATGTTGTACTGGCACACCTGAGGGGTTACAGAAGATCTTTATAGCTGTAATAAGGAGCACAGATTTTGGTGTGATTCATGAGGCAAAAAAGTGCAGTGATGCTTGCGGGTGTGTGGTACAGTTCGAACACTTCAGCACATGGTGGAAATTGTACTTACACACTGTGTTGGCTTCCAGGCTTGGGGTTGAACATAATTTAGCTGTTTCTCACCTTCTGTATCAGTAGATAATGGTGTCAGTTGTGCACATGTGTTGGCTGTAACACTGACCACAAGTATGGTTCGTAATTCTCAGGGCACAGAAACTTTCAGACTGCCTCAGCTCTACTTTGAATGCTCCTGTGACTTTACAGTTGTTTGTTTGCAATGTTAATAATGTCAGGATTGTTTGCATTTCATTTGATATGAATTGGAGCTGTTGTAAAGGGGTTTATGGTGTGCTATTACATGTGCTTTGTTTAGCTAGTTGGCTTAATCCAGTAACATGACACACTGCGAGGTAGCTAGAGCCTAAAACTACGTGCTTTATTTTAAATCTCAAAAAGAACACAATGTCGCAAATCTTTGAAGTTATTAGAGCATAAAAAAAAAATAAAGCTTAAACAATATAACTCTTTAAATATAGAAAACTCATAACTCTTGTGTGACACATGCTGAATAGCAAAGTTTGCAAATGAAAGTGTGGTGAGTCCGTTAAGTTCTTTGAAGGCTTAGTTTTATTCTGGCTCTACTTTTTCAGGGTAACCATTTTTACAAATATCCTTGGCTTGACAGACTTAGTCTCACAGCCCTATGTGTTCCTATAGAAATTTCAATCTGCCTGTCACCTCTGAGATTTGGCTGTGTGGTTGCTTCCCACTGCTACTAAACTGTCTTTTGCAGGAGCCTCCCTGTCTCCTTTGGTGGAACAGATTTCCTTCTTGCTATCTCACCTGCTTTTTCTTTCTTAATCCACTAATGCTGTTTTTCAACAGGACCCTCACAGCAAACTGCAACTTGAAAGGTTTTAGTCTGTCATACAGAAAGGAGTTTCTTATGTGCTTGAAGACATCTTTGTAAAGTTTGCAAAACTAAGTAATATAATAATGTGTCCTTCAAAATCTGTTAATGGAAATTATAGCTTTTATTAAGGCACAGAACACTGTCAGCAATCAGAAGATCCTCCATGCACCACTTCCGGGCTTTCATCCTTTGCTGTGGACAGACAGCTGTCAAAGGCCAGAGAGCACTGAAGTACTTTTCCCCAAGGCAGTGCACCAGCCTTTATGCCGAGTTTGTTATCAGTTCTGGTTTTTGAAAAGAATGACATTTCTCTGTACTTATAACTGAGTCCACCAACTCCTTTTGCTGGTTTATCAAGAAAAGGCAATGAAGGTAAAACCAAAACTAGAAGTCAGGTCTGTCTTGTTACAGAGCTGCAGTTATAAACCTGTTGCTAATATCTTTTAGTCATTACCATATCAGCTGGATATAAAAGGCTTTCTAATGAAGCATAAGTTGTTTAGTTTAGAGAACAATTCTCCATTAGCTAAGGCAATTTACCACTGCACTTTTAAATGTGCAAATCTATAGCAACTCTCAAAATAAAGGCCTTTTCATGTAAGTAGGTTTCAGTAAGCAGTGAAAAGAGGTAGAATAAATGGCATTCATCTAGCAGCAAGGCTTACAGTGCCTTCATGAAAGGTATCTGTATAAAGAAGGGTGTAGACTGAGAGCAGTACTTCAGATTCTAACAAGCAAATAAATATTTCTGTCCTTAGCTAGGCCAAAGAACAAGTTCTGTGAGTAACTGCAGAAACCTATACCAGTAAAGGGTATAGAGAGGGAAGTAAGAATAGCAAAATAACAGCTAAATTATTTTATAAATGAGAGAGTGTGAAGTATGCTGTAAAGATGAAGACCCAGTGAGGGGCAGTGGCATCTTCTGAAATGTTAGATACAGCTGAAAGAAACAAACTGACTCCTGTTTATTGTATCATTCAAAATAAATATCGTGATCCTGTCTAGGCTATATTTAGGGTTAAAAAATGTAGAGTTATGCCATTAGACAGTCGAGTGCATTCAATCTAGATGGTCCAAATAGAGCATGTATTTTGGGCCATGTTACTGTCATTCTCATGAACCTTTCAGCCCTACTGAGTACACCTTGAACAAACAGAGCTGTTATGGTGGTTAAAACCAGCTGTTTATATAACACAGCAGTGGAATTTTATCTTATTTCTACTGTATAAATGTGCAAACCATATATTTAAGTCAAAATCCCCTGGAGGATATCATTTACAAAGAATATTGTGCTATGATTGTTTCTCCCCTAGAACACTGTAAACTGCCTGGTGTGTTAATCTTTTGCTATTTAAAACACCACGTGTTAAAAGATGGAGATCTCATTTAGATCTCAATTTGGGATTGCACCTACTAAAATCAGCTTCCATAGATTTGTTTTAACACTTCTGTTTGCTTTGCAGTAATCTGCTGCTCCTCAGTGCTTTATGTCAAAATATTCACTAGCTTCCTAGTACTAGATTTAGGTAAATCAAGTAATTCTGCTTTATATTCTTTTACATTTACATACTTGTTCAACCCTTCCCCAGCCCTTCTTTTCAGTATTATTTCTCCAGATTATAGATTTTTCCACCTCTTCATAAAGTCTTGCAGATAAAATATTCTTTGTTTTAACAAATGAAGTTCAAGTTTAATAATTTTACAGAATGTGATTAAGATTAAGGCATGGCTTCTGAGTTAATGGGCATTTCAGACAAACATCTTAAATACGCGTTCCTTCAACATAATTTTTCAGTGTGCAACAGCACAACTAAAATCTTTCTTTGGCCTTTGTGTTTTAGTATTACAGTTAAGCCTGTAAAAGAAGTTGAAAGTGTACCTATATTTTTAAAAGGATATACCTAGTGCTACCAGAAATGATGTAAGCCTCCTGATCACCGCAGTTTAGTTCTTGCTCTGACCTGGAATCTTCTCACTCTGGCTGGCGTCAGGACTAGATCCAATCTCTCTTGCTTGTGTGGATACAACCCTTTTTTCCTCCTGTTTCATGACAGGTAACCTGGGCTCCCAGCTGGTTGAGTATAAAGAAGAAATGTACATAACATCTGACTGCGGGAACACGTGGCGTCAGGTAGGAAACAGAAACCATCAAAGACACCTGGAAATAATTTTAATGTACCAAATGTGATGAATTTTATAATGCTTACTTAATGTTTATATACCCACTCTTTTGAAGAAGGTGACTATTATTATCCCCATTTTGCTTGGTAACTGAGAGATTAAGAAGATGATTTGCAAAGACGCAAATTGATTGGGCTGCAGGTTCTGCTGAAATTCAAATATTTTGGTATCTTTAAAGATCTAAGTATTTTGCCTAAAAAAAATTAAATAGAGTCTACTTAGGTTTTTAATAATGTAAGTAATCTTCCTATGCTAATAATGAAGTGGACTTGGGCTAGATCTTGCAGTACAAATATTCCAAGCTAAAAGGCACAGTTTAGGTATAAAGCCTGAGAACTTTAAGTTTAAACTTAAACTTTGTTCTTCAATGAAAATGAGAAAACAAAAAAAGATAAAAAAAACCAACCCCCCTCCCCAAAAAACACAACCCAAAAAACCTTTGAATATCTTTTAGCATGATTTAAACAATTCTGGAACTACAGCTGCCAAAGTATGAAAGATAGAAGAGTCATGTAGTAGCTGTAATGCTGTTTGAATTCGGGATGTCACTTGCTTCCAATGTCTAGTGTCAATTTAACTTTTATGCCTTTATTATATATTTTTTCCTCAATTGCTCTGTCTCAGCGTGGTGGATCAACCCTGGCTGGACAAAACCCTGGCAGCAAAGCTACTCTATCACTCCTCAATTGGACAGTGGGGAGGAAATACAGTGAAAGGCTCATAGGTCGACAGGGTGAGATCGTTCACCAGTTACTGTCATGGGCAAAACAGACTCAACTTGGGGAAATTAATTTATTACCAGTCAAATCAGAGTAGGATAATGAGAAATAAAATCAAATCTTAAAACATCTTCCTCCCACCCCCCCCTTCTTCCTGGCCTCAACTTCACTTCTGGTTTTCTCTACCTCCTCCCCCCGAGGATGGGTTGTGGTCAGTTCATCCCGTGATGTCTCTGCTGCTCCTTCCTCCTCAGGGAAGGATTCCTCACACTCTTCCCCTGCTCCACCATGGGGTTCTTCCCACAGCAGACAGTCCTTCATGAACCTCTCAAGCATGAACCCTTCCCACAGGCTGCCATTCTCCATGAAATGCTCCAACGGGTCCCTACTATGGAGTTCAGTTCTTCAGGAACAGACGGCTCCAGTGTGGGTCCTCTGTAGGGTCATCAGTCCTGCAGCAAACCTGCTCCAGTGTGGGCTCCTCTCTCTGGGGAGACAGGTCCTGCCAGGAACCTGCTCCAGCATGGGCTTCCCACAGGGTCACAGCCTCCTTCAGGCATCTCCCTGCTGTGGCATGGGGTACTCCATGGCCTGCAAGTGGAAATCTGCTCTACCATGGACCTTCATGGTCTGCAGGGGTGCAGCTGCCTCACCATGAGCTGCACCATAGGCTGCAGGGGAATCTCTGATCTGGTACCTGCAGCACCTCCTTCCTTTCTTCTGCACTGACCTTGATGTCTGCAGGGCTGTTTCTCACATGTTCTCACTTGTCTCTGGCTGCAGCTGGTCCTGTGCAGTGACTCTTCCCCTTAAATACATTATCACAGAGGTTCTACAGCTGTCCCTAATGGGCTTGGCTTTGGCCAGCGGTGAGTCTGTCTTGGAGCCGGCTGCATTGGCTTTATTGGACAGAGGGGAAGCTTCTAGCTGCCTCTCACAGGAGCCACCCATGCAGCGCAGATTCATGCAAATCCAGTACACTCAACAGTGCTTAATCACAGGGATATTTTCTGTCTTTGTGTATATAGCGGTAGTGCACAATATGATCTGGAGTCTACTTATAATGCATATCCAAGAGAAAAAAAACAAAATACCCTCAAAGTGTGTCAAAAAGTAATTTCATTTTAGTTAAAGTAGTGGTTTACTGTGAAGCTGAAATAAAATAGGTGCGTTACTTTCTGAGAACAAGTAAGTGTGAAAATGTTCCCACTATTGTTACTGAGCTCTGGAAGTTTGAGGTTAAAAGGGGAAAATACAGGCAATTTCTTATGTTGCTAATGTAGGGTGTGATTAATACTTCACAGAAGGACTTTCTGAAAGAAATACGTTATTTTTGTTATGATAATATCCTTTATGGCTTAAAAGATAAAAGAGGGTGAAAAATAAGGATAATAGATTGAAAGGGATCAAATTCATTGTCTTGCTGCTTTTTATTTGTGAGAAGCTCAAGCAAATGATAGCTGATGAAACTTGACCTCAAGATGACTATTCATGCTGTAAAACCATAAACTGATCCCTCATTATGCCAGTCAAAATGAAAAACACCATTGCTAGCTTTATTTTAATTAAAACTCCTATGAAGACTTTTAAAGATCTTATTCAATCTTAATATTTGTGATCAGAATGAAAATGTAGATTTTTGTGTGTATTTTGTAGCCTCACTGCTCATGATCAAACAATTCTTCCAGAGGACAGCAGTGCGTTTCCTTTCTCTCTTGGAGTTCACGCAACAAAAGACAAGGTTGACGATATAGGAGTTATTTAGACAGTAAATTACAGGTCTTATGATCTGGCAAAAGCAGAGCAAAGCTCATGTTTTGGCACAAGTCTTTGTGTCATGGACTTGGAAAGTGCAGTTGTCATTAGTGAGTGCCTGTCACTTTTCTCACTTGCCACACATGATGTTGCAGAGCTGTCTACAGGCTAGAAAAGGAACAGTCTGTGCTTGCTTAGAGTGACAGAGCAATGCAGAAAAGTAAATATAAAAGACTTTGGAGAAAAGGCTGTTCAAGGAATTAGTTAAAAGTTAAAAGCTTGCCGGTAATAATAGCAGCATTAGTTCATAGGGCTATAGGACTGGGAGGAAGGCTAAAGATCATATGATTCAATCATGTGCTCTGAGAAAACATAAAACATAGTAAGAACATCTCTAAAAGAGGTTTGCCAGACCTGTTTGTTAATCCTTCACTGTAGCAAATTCTGCAGTCTGGCTACATGGTGTTTCACCATTCTGCATAGTTTTTTTCTGAATATTAACATAAGATGGCTGTGGTCTTTGCTATTGTTCTTGTAGATTCACCAATTCTGAAAAATAAGTTGATTTCTTCTTGTCTTTAGAACAGCGTGGTTTCCTGTCACCTTTGAATAACTTGTTAGATATTGAAAGGTGATTATCATGTTTGCCTAGAGTATAGGGGTTTTGTCCTTGGAAAAGGAATAAACTCAAAACCCCTGATCTTTCCTGATGGTTAAACTTCCCAAAAGTGCTTTTTCTTTTTGTTGCTCGTTGACTGGACTGTCTAATGTGACATCCCTCTCCTGAAGCATGGTAAAACTGGATGTAGAATTGCAAATTTTATCGGTTCTAACCAGAATTAAATGATTGCCCTTGTTGTGTTGGTGTTATTGGCATCGCATTTCAGATATCTCTTCTGTGCACTAGCATCACATTGTTAAGATTGTGATTCATTACTGGGACCAGTCCCTGAGTTACTGAATTTATAATATATTCTCAATTTAAGAGTGATCTACTGATCATTTTTCTTCTGTAATTTCGTATGGTAAGGTCATATGAGAGTTCAGGAAGACTTAACTAGGGCAAGATATACAGACAGTGCTTACTGTCTGTAGAAATAAAAGAATGCCCAAAAGAGAGGTTTGTGAAATTTAGTAAACAATGGTAATAAATGGAAATGTATGGGAAAATAATAGAAGATTGGCAGGGAGGATCATAAATGTGCTCAAGTGACTTGCAGCTAGGGTGTCAAAAAACATATATATTATACTAACTGTAGTTTGGTTTTGTGTGTTGGGCAAGTAGAAGATCTGTGTTTAGATAACATAGGCCTGTGATAGACTGAGAGGTACCCTATCAAACATGCTTGAGATTCCTGTGTTGCTGTGGGAAAGATCAAGGCACAGTGGTAAATTACACCAGCATGAATTCCTGAGTCAGGTGAAAACAGTAGATACAGTGATCCTCTATCATGGACTGAGCAACGCAGTGCCTGCATCCTTGTTTGCGTGCTTCTGTCTGGGTGCTGCTTCAGGGATTGCCCCAGTTGGCGAGGTGACAAAGGCAGGTGTACTCTTTGCTTCTCCTCCATGGTTTTGTGATTACTGCCTGTGCTGGCTCACACAAAAAGTAAAAACAAGGACTGTAATTATAAGTAGCCATAATCCAGCTTGGGCTAGCTCCAGTTCTTCTGCCCTTCTGTTACATGGTGCCTGAGGCACTTGTTAGTATTTCTTGGAACCATTGCTCCACTGCATGCCATTTTAAGGAAAACTGATTTTTTTTGTTTTGTACAACACTGCACTGTAAATAGCAGCAGTTTTGGAGCTGATTGACAAGTAGCTTAAATGTCCATGCAGCAGCAGTGACTTGGCTGCTGCACGGATAGGAGAAGGGAATCTCACCTTTACATTATCATGAGCTATGTGGGCTTAGAATCATTTAGGTTGGAAAAGACATTTTAAGATCATGAAGTCCAATGTTTAACCTAGCAATGCCAAGTGAACCGCAAAGAAGTAGCTTATGAAATAGCCTCACTCATGGGACAGATATGTCTCTTTTGAAGATTTCTCTGTCTATTACACCAGGAAAACAATATCATAAAATGCATTAATGAATGTAATATTGAGTCAAATAGGTAAATAAATCTTCTATCTGGGAAAAATGGGCTACCTTTAAAGGGAATTTCAGACCGTATGGGTTTTAAACCTTTTTTTTTTTCCCTATGAGGCCTGTTTTTTTCAGTCTTGATTTTTAAAATATTTATGCTACTTTGCCAAATGCTAAGGATGACCTTGTGTTATCCTTAATGAGACACGCTTCCTTTGAGTGTGTTTCATTTATCTTAGAAAAAATATTTCTGTTCACAGTTATGGTTGCCACTGCTATTTCAACAGCATGTGTTACAACGCTGTGCTTGAAATAGGCTAAAAAAAGAAAGAGGAAGGTCTGGCTTTCAAAAGAAATTGATTAAAATAAAAAGAGAAAATCATCAAGAAAAACCCTTTCATATGTGATATGCCTCCAGAGTAGCTAGTATAGCGACAGAATGATCAATTAAGCTAATAAGGTTACACAGAAACTGTCGTATGTCTAGGAACTGAATCTAGATCTCTTGTACTTTTGTCCAGTGCTTTTTTTGTTAGCATGTTATTTCTTTATGTCAAATCTTTTTGTATCAAAGCAGTTTGGAAAATATTTGTTCAAGCACAAATACTTTTTTTTCTGCAGATCTCTTAAGAGATGTTTGGCAACACCTTTACACACAACAGGAAAGGCTGTAGTCTCAGCCTGTGGGGAGGTCCAACTGGTTAATTCTGTGTAGGAAAACTACTTCCAGATTTGAATTTAGAATTGGATGTCACTTGATGAGAGGAGCAAGTGACTTCGGGAATTTTTGGTTACTTTTAAAGCTTCTGCATCTCAGAGTAAAATTGTGTAGTGTGTATTTCATTTTAATGTGTTTTCGTTGATTTAGAGGAATTCTCCTAATTGCTCCCAACAGATATTGTGGCCTGAAACAGCTGCTGAAGCTATTAGTACAGACACAGGAAAAAACACTTAGAGGAGAGGGAGGAGAGCGAGAGAAAAGTTGACATCATGATTATAAACCACATACCATGCTTGAAAAATCACAGAAATAACCTCATAGAAATATGTTATAAAAATCTAGTTCTGTAGTGGCTGGCTGTTAGTAAGGGCCATAATAAATTTATTACCTGACTTTAGTTAAGGGGAGAGACATTTATCAGAATTTGTGAATGACCATGAGAAAGCATATCTCATATTCCTGCATTTGAACTTCAGCTCTGACACTAGGATCATGTCTGCCTAAATCCTTTGCAAGCTGTCGTGGTTTTATTTCCAGAAAGTAGAGATATATATTTAGTTTTGTGCATTAAATAGTTAATTTTCAATGTACTGAAGATTAAAAGTTGCTTTCATAAGGAATTTTGTACATTTTGGTTATAAAACGTTTGAAATGTTTGCAAGAAGAGCGTAATATAAAGATGGCATTAATGCATCTGTAATGTGTCAGCTGTGCTTTATAGCCTGCTAAAGCTGGAGCACTAAAATGGTGCATGCAGAAGTGCTACGGTGCTTTTCTGGATAAAACTAATTTGGTTGAAGCGATGCAAATACCAGCTTCCTTTATCTTCAGTATGATGGCGAGGCATTTGGAGACTTCATGTCCCAGCGTATTCTGTTTCATTTTGATTTGATCAAAAGTTCAAACAGAGTTTAGAGAAGGATCAAAACTCTACTTGCTTATCTGACTCCAGCTGATCTCATCCTTTTGAAGTGCATCTAAAATTAATGTCTGTCCTTTACTGAATTCTCTTCTGAAATATGCAGCTGTGTGGAACAAGTAGATAGGGCTGTAAATGCTTCATATCAGGGTTTTGCCTGTAAAATGGCAACATTGAAAAACTGATCAGACACTTAAAGCCCTAGGATTCCCATAAAATACACTCTTATTAGATGAGAGGAAGATTGAATTCTCAACTGAAATTAAATGCTTACTATTTTGAAGTAAATGTGAATGTGCTGTAAGATACTTCCCCCTCCCTCCAGTTCAGTCTTTTAAATGCAACATTTAGTACTGCTAAAAAAAAAGGAGGCATTTAGTACTGTTTGTATTTTTTCATTCACAAGGCAAAGGAAAGCTAACATTTGTGGCTTTCACCTTTGCTTTGTCAAAGCATGTACGAGTCTATGTGTTCACCTATTAACTGTTTAGTGTGTGTATCACCTGCTGTTATGTTAAATGAACTTTCACAGATTAATAACTTAAGTAAACCCTGTCTTAAAACAGATCTCACATGTAAAAAAGGGAAGATATCTACCTGTTCACGTCTTTCAGTACTGCTGATGACCTCCAGAAGTGACTGAAAATAATTTAGGAAATTTGAATCCTTTATACTATTAAATTAGTATTACATGTATCTTGGCTTAGAACTCAGAGCAGCCTCTGAGTGAGATCACATAAAGTTTCAATTTAAACAAATCTCTGACAATGGAAATGCAAAAAATATTCTTGCACCAATTATTTGAAGTTCCATAAAGTCTGGAGAACATGTGAGAAAGTCATGGACATCCGTGCTTTTCCTATTTTTTCTTAGAATTAAACTACAAAGCATTTTATTCTGTAAGATACATAGAATATGGCAAATACCAAAGTAAGGTGATAGGTCACTTGGTGATGTATAATAGGAAGGAATGCAGAATGCATACTGTGAGAAATATATGCTTGGGCTAAAATCACTTTAG
Source organism: Forpus xanthops (assembly GCA_032466535.1). Taxonomy (NCBI): domain Eukaryota; kingdom Metazoa; phylum Chordata; class Aves; order Psittaciformes; family Psittacidae; genus Forpus; species Forpus xanthops. Next base: position 22,834 of record JASSUY010008849.1, read on the forward strand.
GCAGTTTAATCTGGCTGTGATTTGAACCTGAACTTTCCCTGATTCACCTGCTTACCTTTTACAGCTTGGAGAAACATAAGAATTAAACTGACTTTTATGTCCTTTTCAGTTTGAAGTGTGGACATTATAAAACTTACAAGTCTTTTAATCCTAGTCTGCTCATGCATTTTATTTCTGCTGTTCTGTACATTTGCATAGCTGTTATGGTTTTTCTTTTTGACATGTAGGTCTTTGAAGAAGAGCACCACATCTTGTACCTGGACCATGGTGGAGTTATTGTGGCCATCAAAGACACCTCTATCCCTCTGAAAATACTGAAGTAATCCTACAGTCAATTAGAGTAGAACTACTGTGTATTCTAGACCTCAGGCAAAGTTCATAGTTTAAGATGAGCATTTCAATGTTATCATGTATGAAACGCAAGTTGCGTCGGCTTAAATTAATGTTCATTAAGTCAGCAAAATATAAGTAGATATTTTCTTAAAGATTACTTTGTGATGCTGCAGGTACATTAATCATAATAAATTTTTCTTGCATCAGTGTAGGTATTTTTGCTTAAAAGGCTCTCTTGGAGCTCTGTAGTACAAGCCACGTTCAGCATGATTGTTACCTGCTGCTGTTTTGCACCAGCAAGGTAGGGCAATGCTGCTCAACCTATGATACATATGTGGCTTAGCTATTCAGTCAGGATAGTTCATTCACACTGTAGTAAAGCTCTGTCCCATCTAGGGGCCACATTAATGAGGACTTGAAGAATAGCATTGAGTTGTTTTGTCAAGAGGAGCATAATGTAGTCTTTGGGAAGCAGGGGGGAAAGGACTTATGTGTGCTTATGTGCTGAGTAAAACAGTATGCAAGCCTGGTTCATTGAGATATTTGTGCATAAATTAACTGTGGTATGCACAGCTCCTGTCATATAGTGATAATGTAGCCAATAGCTTTCTTAGCTTGTTTAGTTGGAAGGATTTGCTGCAAAGCATTTTTTATAAAATAGCAAGTTTTAAACTGCATGACAGTGAAGCAAAGCATGGTAAACTTATGTGGTGATGTACAAAACTGTCATCTTTGGCATAAAGCCCCTAAGATATCTTCATCACTTCTGACTAGGTTAATTTTTGTGTAATCATCTATTCACTATTAGGACTTAAGCTATGCACTTGGTTAGCTAGAATAAAGCCATCATTAACTATCCAAAAGACCTGAAGGAGACGTACAGAAGAAAAGAGGCTTTGATTCATAAATTCTGGTGCACAGAGGATTTGCAGTATGTTTTGCTGATTCATCAGCATCTTTTACAAGTTTTGAAGTGGATGGTAGCAGCTGTGAAGGGCCATCATCTTTGTGCCTGCAGTTACACGTTTTAGCGACTGGGCTGTTTTGCCTCTCATGTTTCACTGATCTCTGCTTCACAGGTCTCTAGCTCAGAGACTACTAGAAAGAATGAAGTGTAAATTAACTTCTTGAACCTACAAGGTAGCGAGATATTTTGTTGACAGGGCTCAGGTTTTATCCACCTGAGTATTTCTGTTGTGGCAAATCTATTATACACCTTCTAGTAAACATGTGAGCCCCTGGATATGTTCCTGATTAAAGATCACATTAATATGATATATTGTCTAGGCATATTGTGTTTTGGTGACCGTAAATTCTGGGCTTTAGTAGTGAGGGGATTTTTTTCATTTGAGTAAATGAATTCTGTTATGTATAGTAATAGTTGTAAGTGCAACCATTTCTGCTTTTTTACAGGTTCAGCATAGATGAAGGCCAGACTTGGAGTACACATAACTTTACTAGCACATCAGTCTTTGTAGATGGATTACTTAGTGAACCTGGAGATGAGACACTCGTCATGACGTAAGTTTCTAGTTTCATCTCCTCTTTTCAGGGTGCTCTCTGCTTACGCACTTGAGCGTATTTTAAGCTGTGGGTGTTTGACAGTGCTTGAGTCACTGGCTTTTTTTTCTTACAGGCACACAGACTCTTACACTGCTGTCCATTTTTTTTTTTTCTTCTCTAGGGATTCACAGGCAGACTTCAGATATGTTAAATACCTGTTTTCTTCATGATTTACACAACTATATTGTTGTCCTAGTAATTAGCATTGTAGTACTTTGTGTAACCAAACACTGGTAACAACTACATGTTTTCATTCTGTGCAGTGACTGAGGAAAACGCTATGAATTGAATTATGAATAGCCAAATTCTGCAACTCAGGCCCCTGATTATCTTTTTCCGAAGGGCCAGGGGCATCTGGATCTGGGCTGCAAGTTTTGCTTCATCTGTAGGATAAATGCAAATGTTTTAAAGGCATCTGAGTGCACAGCACACCTGTCCAGTTAGGAAAAAAGTCAAAAAGTGTTGCTGGCAGCAGGAAAGGGGGGTGCACCCAGAGATGTGCAGGTTGTTATGTGTGCTCCTATCAGAACATCTTCTGCTATCCCCTGTGTTGGAGCAGTCCTTCATGTTGGAGCTCGGTGTGTTTATGACATGCTTTGTCTTCTGAGAGATACAAATAGAGCTGCCCTTGACATGTACAGTAGCATTTTCCTCAGGAAAAAAAAAATAAAAATAACCCAGCATGGAGATGTGTAAAGGATCCTCAGCAAAACAGAAATCCTGCCAATGTAATTAAAAGCAATGCACCAAGTTTATACTGCTCAGAGGTGAATTTGGTCAGTTTGTTCTTCCTTTCCCTTTCCCTTTCCCTTTCCCTTTCTCCCTCCCTTCTGTTTCTTTCTTTCTCTACTGTGCCATTTATCCTCCATTGTACACATACATACATATACTGAGAAGAGGAACATTTTCCCACCATTCTCTCCTTCTCTCAAGTATAAATTTGTTATGGTATAATATATATTATGCAGAGAAACAAACCTCTGAATGAAGGATTTCCATTGTACTTACTAGCAGATAAAATTCATACTGGTGTAATGAATATATGCTCTGGGCTGTTATTTTTAAATAGTTAAGCATCATTAAAAGCAGTGATTTTGTGAAGATGTATTTAAATAACCAGGTGAGGGGGCTAAAAAGCTCTTGTAAAACATGATTCCTTTTTTGAATCATCCATCTGAAATATGTAAAACAGTACCTAAATATTTAACATGAGCCTAGATTGATAAAATAAGTGTCCTGTGTCTTCTGTGTTTCTAAATGCACTCTGCAGCATCTCAATTGCAGCCTTGTAGGAATTTACTTTACATTTAGTTCTACTGAATAGAGAGGATGTCATACACTTAGTATCACAGACTGGCCTTGAAAGACTTTCAGCATTCCTACCAGATTTTAAAGATAATGAGAGGAATAAACCTGCACTGTTTCTTTGTTGCATTTTGTCAGCTCCCTTGTCTCTCCTACTGCCTTTGATTGTGTTTTACCTCCAGGGTGATGTTGTCTGCCTAATGGTGTTCTGTCTGACTTTACATCAAGACCTTTTGTCATTCTGTTTGGCTTCGGTCATTTCCTCGCAAAACTTCACACTTGTACTGAGTTGTTGTGCATGACTTAATCTGCAGTGATTTACTGCTTTTCAGAAATGTCATCTACTGATACACTCCTGAGGAAAAAAAAAATCAATTGTGCCATCTTTTCCATTTTATTAGTATAAAGTGTCATTTCTTCTGAGTAGAAGATGGTAAGATGAACTTGTGTATTGTAATGGAAATGGTATCCTTCACCCTGAGGAATCCCCAAATCCATTACTAAAGACCTAGTCTGACATTTCTCACTTGTACAGGAATTTAGTTTTCTCCCTTTTGTATGGAGTTTGCTTGAATAAGGACTTTGAATAACGAGTCCAATCTTAACATCTGCATAAATTAGAAGAGAGAGCATAATCCTGAAGTGGGAAGTTAATAAGTGGCCAAGTCTACAGCGAAATTGTGGGACACTACTGCTTTTCAGGCTTCTAGAATAAACTCACAAAAGTGTCAGAGAATATTTTTCTTGTACAAAAAGAGGCTGTGAATGTAGGGTAAAATCCTGGTTCCAATGACATAATCTTAGGGATTTCCTTCGAGGTATTTAATTTGTATTAAAAAAAAAAAAGAATCTAAAAAAAGGTTACCTGGAAAGACATTAAGGAACCTAGTAACAATGTGTGTAAGAGGGACTTCTCTTTCCCATTGTGTTAACTGGGATGTTGACCTGACTTGTAAGGCACTTCCGCTTGAATTCCTATTCTAACGTCCTAATGAAGTGGTCTGGTAGCTTTGCTGAAGAAACAGGGGAATATGAACCTGGTTCCCTCAAGTCCTCATTTCAGAAAGTTTTGTGTTTTCTCCAGAACGGAGGAAAACAAATGTTGACTTGTCAGAAGTTCTCATAAACAAGGTTGTCATCTGCCAGTCAACATCAAGCTAAATCATTCATCCAAATCCCCTGCAGTGTTCAGTATATACACTCAAATGCCAAGGAAAAAGTATTTTATTCTGTTGTGCTCTGCAATAGACCTAGTTAAGACTTTTAGGAGTTTTAAGTGGTGAAATACTCAAAACTTTAAGAAACTCATTCTGTGGAAAAATCAATTTCTAAATAAACCTAGTTAAGAGTTTTAGAAAAGATAAGCAATAAAGTATTCATAAAGTTTAGGAAGCTCAGTCTGTGTAAAAGTCGATTTCTAAATGAAGAGCTCAAATCTGCCATTTATTGCTAAATGAGTAAGATTTGCTAAGAAATTTTCTCAACTGATACATATTCATCAATTCATATATATTTGCTCATATTATTCATATATATATTCATGTATATTTTATGGTCTAGCAGGCTTTGTTTTCTCTAAATACTTTACAAATGAAAGTTACTGCAACCCAGTGTTATGCTTAACAGTATGTTATGTTTGAGAAAAACTACTTAATAATGCTGTATTGAATAATGGCCTAACTCAGTGGAAAAAGGAAGAATTTTTTTGTGTCTGAAATATTGATGTTCCTCTTCAGAGGAAGTCGTTCATATACTGAAAGTTTCAAACCTGTTAAAACGACTTCTAAACCACGTTTCAGCTTCTTGGAGAGTTTCCCAAACTGGGTTATTTAGCTTGCAGAGTAAACCCAGTGGATACGATGACCATGATACTGCAGGCCATGGTCCCTTGTAAAAGGCCAGCAAGAGGTTGCATAAATGGACTGCTTTTCTTTATGTCAAGTAGAATCAGAATCTTCCTTATGGGTAGTTTTATTTTTTCCGGAGAGATTTTTTTTTCTAAGGTCTCACAGAGTAACAAATTAAGATGCTTCTGGGAACTTTATGACATCTGGACTACAGAATTCGTGCATGTGCATTTTGCTGTCTTGAAAGTCTGTTATTCCTGTGGCTTTCCTAGGTGATAATGGAAGCAAGGAAATAGTCTTAAACTTAGTCAGAACAGGTGGATATGGTATTAGCAGGTGTTAGGGAGAACCATCTGGATTTTTGCAGCTGTAAATTCTGCTAAGAATGTCAACTTCGCCTTTAACAACATCAGTAAAAGTCAACATTATGTGTATTTGTGGGGCTTATTGTAGTGTCACATGTGGCAGCACACTACCTTTCCTGTTTGAGTAATCTTACTAGGTGGAGGTACTTCTCAGTGTTGTGAATTCTTCACTTTGATCTTTTTCGTACTGCAACCCTTAAGAAGTGTGGATAGATGGTAGATAAAACCTCACTATGTAAGGAGGTGTCTGATTTCCCAAGGCAAAATCTAGGTTTTATTTGCAGTTAGTTTGAGAAGCACTACTCAGTTATTAAATGATTGTTCTACTCTGAATAATGAGGAACATACCTGTTTGCCAATAGATGGAAGGAAACTTATAGAAAGTCAGGAAGAAAATGATGATAAAAGCAATGAAAAGCAAACTGGTTACTCTACTTTAATCTAATCTGCATATCTGCTAATCCAGATGTACAGATGTCTGTTTAATGGCAAGTATAATGCTTTTTACTGTCATCTCTGTAGACACAGATGTTAGCAGAACAAGTCAATGCCAACCCGTGGTCTTGGAGCCAAGATCATGGGACTGCCTGTGTCTCCCCCTCTGCTCAGAAGTTCAGAGGGTAAAACTTTGTTTATTTCTTTTCTTTCTATAGTTTTCAAGAAGCCTGGGAACACAGTGCTTTCGTTTTCTTTCTAAGGCCCATATTTAGGGCAGATCTGGAAACATATTTGAATATGAGGAACTGAAAGGTTAGGAATCCATGTCCTTTAAGAATCTTTTATCACTTTGTCCCTACTTAAAGGAGAAGGACAGAAAAAGGGTGACACATGACTTCTTCATTCAAATGGAGTTTTTATGTAATTTTGAGCCCCCGGCTGTGGGTGTCTGCAGCTGTGATGCTCCAAATTCACTTTCAGGGAGACAGTTCCATTTTAGCTTCTAGTTCTAATAAGTGGTGGTGATGAGATAGACATTAGAAACTCAAACCAATGCTAGAATAGTTTAAACATTTTACCTAGTTTTGGGTGGGGTCTTGAACTCCATTTTGCTATACTTGCTATATTCCTCTCAAAATGAAGGAGCTACCTTTTAAGTGAGCACAGACTATTTACTCTTACCAGGTGAAGTCTGAATGAAAAGTTTCCTACCTGTGACAAACAAGACCTGATTTTTAAATGTGTGAGTTGGGGGTTGGGAGGGAAGTATTAGCTAAGGAAGTAACTGTAACATTTTGTTATTATCCCAAATTAACTTGATTTGAAGTATGATGACAGCAGAGAGCTGAATGAAGCAAAGCTATCCTCTACAATGCCATATGTTTCTCATTAATCTATTTTGTTCACTGTCCAATTTGTATTTACTTCTGCATAAGGCATCAGGCTAAGCATTAAATCTGCAATTTTTTCCTAACAGCTTACATGTTAAAACTTTGTTCTTGGATAGGAATTTACCAAATAGATGGAAAAAAAAATGTTGGAGATAATTAACAAACGTTATGGAGCCACTCAGCTTCTGGATAAAATGGGAACAGGCTCATCCTGGTCCTCCCCAGCACTTCTAAGAACTTAAGCATTCATTTCCTTTCTTTTTCCTCTGAAAAAGAGCTGAAACCAAGATGTTTGGGCATAAAAGAATGAATAGCAATTATTATTGGGGGTGGAGGGGTAGGAAACATTTTAAAAAAAAGGTATTTTGGTTCAGTTTCAACTAAATTGCTTCCTCCCCTTATTTTTTACTTTGGCAGCCAAACAAAAAAAAATCCAAACAAAAAATAACCCAACCTCCTACTCTTCTCTTTAGTGCATGAAGTATATGCATGTGTTTGTAGTGCAAGGCTCTTAAATCCTAAGTGTCTCTGCATGTATGAGCATGATCTGTTGTGTAAACAAGCACTTTTTATGTGCAGTTGCTTTATGTAGGCAGGTGTCCGCTTTTGCACATGGAAGCATTTATCATTTCTGGAGTTGCAATTTAGGAAGGCCACTGAAAATGTGATATCTATTAAGTACTTTTGGGAAATTAGAAAAATATGCTGAATTATAATCTTGGTGTATAACAGACTGCAGCTTGGATCTTATGTTGCTTTCACCCATTTTACTAGTATGAGCCCTTTGACTTATCTAATTGTTACTGGTTTTACAATAGTGTAAAGGAAGCAAAGACAACTGTTAGAAAGAAAGCATGACTATAAAGATTAATCTGCCATTTTCGTTTTGAAAATGGTAAACTTTAAATAGCACTGTAGGACATAGTCATGGGTAGCCTGCTCTTCCAACCCATATCCCCTTGGAAACTGTCATTGCTAATGTTACTGCCTCTGTGACTTAAGGAGAAAACTACCTGTTGGCAGTGATTACCTTGAAGATAAAGCACGCCTTTCCATGCCACAGCCTCATCACTTTACTCCCTCAGCTTAGTAATTTCATTACAGGTTTTGGCATGGGGATGTCATAATGTCTTGCTGTATGTTCAAAGGCACTATAATAATATGAACTCCAAGAGGCAAAGCAAAAAGATTGTGACATTTACTTTTTCAGTTATGTTGTCATCATTTCTGTAAAGGTCTAAGTGAAGCAAAGGACTTGGATCTTTGAATTCACCATAAATTGGAAAGAAACTTCTAATACACTACTCTTATGTAAAAGGCAAGTGAGAATGTTGCCACTGGTTTTATGTAAATGGTCTCTGATATCTAGTGAACTATATGGTAGATTAAATATTGAATGTGCAAGTGCAGCTCTGTTATAAAAATTATCAGGGAGGCGTGACAGTTAAAAAAAAAATAACAATGCATTATGTTCACTGACCATTATATTTCCTAATAATATTATTTACTACAGGAAAGCAAGACTTATATGGGTTGCAAGATCTAAATACCACTTTTTATCATAGCTCTGTGACTACTTTCGTTTAAACACTTTCCCAGCGATAGACAGAGAACTGTTGAAGTAATTAACTAGTAGTGTCTCTGAGAGTTTGGTTTCCTTTCCTATCTAGGTCACATACTCACTGTTGAATGCTGAGGTTTAGATCCATAAGAATTTAATGTACCTGTCTTTTTGCAAATAGAAACATAGAATAGTTAGGGTTGGAAAGGACCTTAAGATCATCTAGTTCCAACCCCCATGCCATGGGCAGAGATGCCTCACACCAAACCATGTTGCCCGAGGCACTGTCTAACCTGGCCTTGAATACTTGGACATCTTTGCTTATGTGCTGCCAGCAGAATTTAGCAGTGTTATTTAACACTAAGTGTTTGAGATTGCCTATACACCTGTATGTAGGGTCCTCAACTGAGGACATTTGAAGGCTCTCCCAAAAACTAGAGGTCCTCTTCCACCCGCAACTGATACGTCAATTTAGCAGAGTGCATCAATAGAGCAGTCAGCTTGCTGTTTCAAACATCATGGTTGTTGACAAAGTCATATAGAGGAGAGCAAAAGCCAACACAGCACTTGGGAGATTAAAGCAGTGTGTCTAGAATGAGAGTAATCTGATTTCAAACAGAAGTAGCTGTGCATCACACAGTTGTCACCACTGGTCTTCAGTACAACTGCAAAACTTGGACAATCTGAGGTGCATTAAACATCAATAAATTGCACATGTGCTGTCTTTGTGGCCTTGGTGTGATAGTACAGCAGGATCACCCCTGACACTCTACTATCTTCAATGTTCTCAGATGCTCATCAATAACGCAAAACCGTTGCAGGTTCAGCTGTGCTGCTCTGAGGATCCAGACACAGGCTGCTTAAATCATTTTCTTTGTCCAGTGATAATATTGCTAACGGCTCAGAGGTAAAGCACCACAATACTATAGCTGAAGATGTATCTTAATGTATATGGGATGAGATCCATGATAATGGAACACTGTAGCTAAAATACATCTGCTGTGGCAAAGAATGTTTTGATGCTGTGAAAACCTATGAACAAAATCCTGAAGAACAGAGCAGAAAAGTAACAGATGAAGGCAAATGTAGAGGTTATAAGAAGTTATGGCTGTGACATCTGAAGTGAGCAGTGTGTTGTCAAAATAATTTTTCCTGAATGAAGTCATGGAAGCTGAATATTTAGCTGGTAAGTCTCTGGGAGCCTCCAGCATCAGTACCAGCATAGCTAAAGTCTGGTTGTTTGCAAATGATACAAGCAGCAGATGACACAGCTACTACTGTGCATCTGAAGTAGGAGCAGCTATTGAATAATGCTCTTTTTTATTGAATAGAAGTGGAAAAGATTATCATTACATATAATTTCTGCTAAATTAGCTCCCCCTGATTATGAGCTTTATCAGGAACAGAAATAACTAGCAATCTCCCAGCAAATAGTTTAAATGAGTTAGCTTAAGAACTGCATGTAACTGTCTTATCTATCAACTGATGCAGTCAAATTAAAAAATTATGTGCTCATAAATGAACTAGGAACAAATGTACAAAGTTGGTATGGCAACTGAAACACTGAAGTTAAAATTATGGATCACAAATTCTTGCAAATAAAACTAAATTAATTTCCAAGGTAATTGGAATTTCTTTCAAAAACTATTTATCACAGCGTCATCTTTCATAGTTTCAACAGAATTTATTTGATGGCTTTCTAATGAAATATAATTAATCAGAGGAGCGTTTTAGTAGCTTATGAATTACTATCATCTGATATTTAACTTCAAATCATCAGTTACACTTGCTGCACCATTCCAGTTTTTTCCATTCATATGATTTTATTGGACATATATATTTTGCACCTGAGCGGTTAGATGGTGATTGCTGTTATGCATTGCTTTATTGCAGCTCATATTTTTGTCTAATCCATTGACTCCTACTTAATACATGCATATCTTTTTTACTTTGGAAAAATACTTCTTTTTTGTTCTAATGAGATTTGGCAATACATTTAAATGGGCCCTGCTGGTGCATGTGCAAAACCCTTTCGTGTTACTGCAGCAACAGCATTAATAATCATGAAGTCTTTTTTGTCAAGCAGTTTGCCAAGCTGGATTCGTTAGAAAATTTACCCCAGGAATCACAAATGTGTATGACTGCATTTTTCATGGAGTTTGTGGCTGTGCTGGTGCACTTCCTTGAATCTCAGGATTGTTACTTAAGGCAAAGAATGATGGAATTATTGGTGCAGTTACTGTGCTCTGTCAGAACAAGGTTTTCAGTCTGTAGAGTCAGAACAGCCCTAATGGAAATGAGTATTTTTTTTGAAAGAGGCTGGTCCAAGAGGCAGAAAAGTTATTTCTGTCTCGCTAAAAATCCACAGGCTTATAATTCATCCATTTAAGTAGTGCTTTTGCTGTATACACGTATAGTTTGAATGTAGCTTCTGTATTACTTTAGGAGAATTTGTATAATCTCTAGAGTAATTTATAAATGTTTTGTAACTTTATATAGGATGTGGCACTGGGCAATATGATCTCAAAAATCTGGCTCTAATCCTGTTTGTTTCATTATTTTCTTGCTCTAGTGAGGGGGAATTAAACGACTTCCATAACTTGTATCATTGCCATTACAGAATCACAAAATGGTTGAGGTTGGAAGGTGTTCTCTGGAGGTCATTACTGCAGCCAGCCGGACTAGAGAAGTAATAATCCCCATGTACTTGGCACTGATGACGCCACATCTAAAATACTGTGTTTAGTTTTGGGCCCCTCACTGCAAAAGAGATACTGCGTTGATGGAACTGAGGTTGTTTAATCTGGAGAAGAGAAGGCTCAGGCAGGACCATATTGCTCTCTACAGATAACCGAGAGGAGGATGGAGCAAGGTGGTGGCTGATCTCTTCTCCCAAGTAACAAGTGATAGGGCAAGAGGAAACAGCCTCAGCCTGCACCAGTGGAGGTTTAGGTTGGACATTAGGAAAAATTTCTTCTCTGAAAGGGTAGTCAGGCATTAGAACTGGTTGTGACATGAGTTAGCGGAGGACTCAGCAGTCCTTGAGTAACAGTTAGACTTGATGATCTTAAAGGTCTTTTCCAACCTAGTTATTCTGTGATTCTATGACCTTTTTAACCCTCCTGCTCAAGCAGAGCCACCCACAGCCAGCCATCCAGGACCTTTTCCAGATGGCTTTTGAGTATCTCTAAGGTTGGAGACTCCACAATCTCTGTGGGCAGCCTGTGCCAGTGCTGTCACCCTCACAGTAAAAGTATTTTCCCAACATTCAGAGGGAACCTCCCATGTTTCAGTTTGTTCCTGTTGCCTCTCAGCCCCAGCTCTCTCAGCTTTCATCATAGGAGAGGTGCTTCAGGCCCTTCATTGCCTTCATGGCTCTTTTTTGTTGGACTCCTTCCAGTCTGTCCATGGCTTTCATATTGAGAAGTCCAGACCTGGACACAGCACTCAAGTGTAACCTCACCAGTGCTGAGAAGAAGGAATTAGAGGATTGCGCAACTGTAACTTTTTAAGTTTATTGATCTTTGCCCTCCTGGGTTTTGCCCTTCATCCACATCTCTTTGAAGACAACTCTTCAACCTGTAACAAGACCCTCTGTAGACATTTTGTTGTACTTCTCATTTTTATCTTTCCCAGAGAAAAATGCAGTTCTTTCAGACTTTATTCATTATCTTCTCTAAGCAGCTTATAAGTCATCCTTGCCCCTCTTCAAATTCATTTTTAGTGGGTGTGTAAATGTGCGGAAAATATGCATATATCTCTCCCAAATTTTAGGTGTTTGTTACTTGACCACATGGGTGTTAATAAAAATATTGACTGTGGACCCATCATGTCTTTGTGATACTGACCTCAAAATATTTCTGTGTTTGATAGCTCCTTTTTGAAAATGTATTCTTCTAATTGCATATGTATTCCCATTCCTCATTAAAATGATTTTATCTGTGCTGATGCTTTCCTTTTTATGTTGCGACAGTGTCATCCAGAACTGTGTTACAGTTTTAACAAAGGTCAAAATATGCTACATTTTCTCTATCCGCTAAGCCAGTTACCCTGTAAAAGAAGTAAATTACACTAGTTTGATATCATTTAGTTTTGACAAATCCATGGTGGCTGTTATAATTTTAATTATCTCCAAGGTGCTTATAAGTGGGTAGCTTAATAATTTGTTTGGTATCTTTGTGGATACCAAAATTAATTCTTTAACTCTCTGTTTTGCTGGTTGGTATGTATAGTTATATACATGAAAACATATATGTGTTTCTGCTCCCTCCGTGTATATGTGTGTGCATGCACACGTGTATATATATACATGTGAAATGTTTCCCTTTCCATGCTTATCTGGAATCACCCTCTATGAGGTCTCAAAGATAATTATCAACAGTTGAGTGATTATTCTGTTCTCTATTGAACATAAGCATACAGCTCCTTTCCTCTCCTTTTCTGACTAATCTGCCTGAAATAACTAACACAAATGAAGAAAATGTCATTTATTCATAGAAAATACATTTTTGAGGTAGGAGTGAAGATTTGACAGAACTTGGCTCCTTGCATTTGAATTTATTTGTTGATAAATGAGTTAATAAAAGAAATGTAACCAGTTTGTAAAGATTTGTGGTGTCTAAAGAATGATTTTTAAGGTGGATATCTGTATAAGCACCTAATGAAGTCTGCCTTTTTTTAATACCTTGTGTGGAAGAAAAAATATTAGAAAAAAAAAAAAAACTCAGGTATTTAGAATGCAAAAGACACTTCATGCCTGTCAGCAAAGAGAATCATATTGAAGCAGGCATTATGGAAAAAGCATGAGACCACCAAAGTAGTCGCTTTATTGAATATGTAAACTACAAGTGATTAAGATTATATGGTGACAGCAGCTCTCAGGATCCAGCTGAACCAGAAAAAGGGAACCAAACCTGTAGGCCTCAATGAGAGAAGTGGGACCACACACCTATGTGCACATATAACCACATTGTTTAATTTTTGTGTATTGTGTCTACTTCTAAGGCATGGGTACATTTAGAAGGAAAGTTGATGCTCCAGGTCCTTTGATCCCAGTGGCTTACAAGAAAGAGGAAGATATGTAAACTAAATGCATGTTTCTGTTTAGTTAAGTGCACTTCTGATGGTGAAGTTTCTTGTGAGCATGGATTGTTCAGTTACTATAGTGTGAGCAGTATGGGCAATAATCTGTAGATATTTACATCTCTGTGCTATAACTGAGAAGCAAAGACACAAGTAAGAAAATGGGGAAATTACTGTACATCATTAGTCTCTACAACTGTTTTTCAGCCTGTTTGGTAGACTTCAGAGCTCTGCATCCATCTACCAGGATGGATACTTTATATGACGACATTGCCTCTGTGCTGCAGAGAATCCACTGTTTCCTAACTTCTAATGTACTCTACTTCCACATTGAACCTGGTATTCAGGACGAGAGAAAAGATTGTGCACAGCTGAATGCTTTTAGCAAAACCGTACCATTCCTGCTGTGTCTGGATTTGGACAAAACTGAGGGCAAAACAAAAGGAATGAATTAGTTTAGAGAATGCTACTAAATCTTGAAACATGAACTCTGTGCAGTATGAACTGTGCAGAAATTGTTGGCTTCAGAATCAAGCTTAAATTCTTTGGCAAGTAAATCACATCACATAAGCCTGATACAAACCACAAATACATTTGACTTTTGCCCAAATAGAGTCTTTATCCTTTCTAATTTGTTGCTGGATGTCATACTTGACTGTTTTGTTTTGGAAAGAAATATTCTGACTTTGAAAATTTTGGCTGCTTTAAAAGTGCAGTTCAGTTTTTAAAGCAATGAGATTTCCTTTCTTTCTCCCCCTCCCCTTCCCTTAAAGAAATTTACAATTTGTGACTGGTTTTTGTAATACATTGGACTAGCCGTAATGAAGGGAAGACTTAAGAGTTCCTCAGAACAATTGTAATGCAGTGTATTCCTTAGAAATTAGTACAATTTCATGATACTGTTGTGAGTTTAAGGAACAGCAGATTGCCATCTGAAATCTGTAGAAGCTAAAAACA
>JASSUY010008850.1:13712-24135 GCA_032466535.1 Forpus xanthops
TATAGGGATGCTGGGGAGGGACTCTTCATGAGGAACTGTAGTGAGAGGACAAGGGGTAACGGGTTCAAACTTAAACAAGGGAAGTTTAGATTAGATCTGAGGAAGAAATTCTTTCCTGTAAGGGTGTTGAGGCACTGGAATGGGTTGCCCAGGGGAGTTGTGAATGTTCCATCACTGACGGTGTTCAAGGCCAGGTTGGACATAACCTTGGATGGCATGGTTTAGTGGTAGGTGCCCCTGCCCCTGGCAGGGGTTTTGGAACTAGATGATCTTAAGGTCCTTTCCAACACTAACTATTCTATGATTCTATGATTCTAATATAGCAGAGAACTGAGAAAAAGAAATATGCAATATAAGCCACAGAATTTTTCAAAGATTTTGGAGAAGATTAGTCCATGAATTTTGGCATCTGGAATGTGTACCTCGATGATATGAAACTATTATCTATGTGTTGCTGCATATTTTCAAATATGATAGGACATCAGTTATAAATTACTTGTTTCTGTATTGTTTTACATGGTAGTTTAGAAGCTCAAAGTAATTTCATTATTACTGCAAAATTTATCTGTGGGGACATTAGAATAAAAAGTACTTATTTGCTTTGTGTATCAGCTTACATTTTAAAGCTGTAAATTCATAAAATTACATTATGTTTATGGTTGCCATCAAAATATAAAAAAGAATATTAATCTTCTGAAATTTAATTTTGCCTAAATTTTAATTCCATTCCTTATTACCGGAGGGATTTATAGACTTTTTATTCTTAGTATCTCTGACTTCACAAAGTTTATGTTTGAAAAAAATTATATGGTACAGTACTAAAGTAATTTTCTAGTCGATAGCTTTAGTATTGCCCTCTTATACTCTAATAATTTACATACAAGTACTACATTGCTCCATTTTTGTCCCAGTTCAGTAGAGAACTTATGCCTACAATATTTAAGCCCTCAGCTAAAATGCAGTGTGGGGAAAGAGGTCAGAATTTTGCAGGTTCTGCATCAACTGCTCACAGCTCTTCTCACATTAAAGGTGAAAACAGATGCCCTACTGACAGAAGATGCTCTGATATTTCTTTTAGCTATCAAGTTGGTTTTCCTTTTTATTGCCAAGTTGGATTTTCTTTTTATCATTCTATTAAGGTTCCTTTTCCAACAAACTTACCTTTCTGCTATTAAATCTCCTCCAGCACTGGCTGGGTGTTTGTTGCTGAGGTTTCATACATACCTATGTGATCATTCCTCTCAGTTACACAAATTAAATGAAAGAATAGAATGACAGAGTACACATCCTCCTTTGGAAAAAAAAAAAAAAAACTGTTCCTTATTGATGCAGTTCAGAATAAATATAATCTGTTAATACCATGTTAATATTTATCCTCTATGAGAAAAACTGGGAGATAATCTTTCCTTCATTTCTTTTCGTAGGCAAATATTTTATTGATCAGATGGGAGTCTTGCTCCAGTGTCAGACAAAATATGTGAAATATTATATCCCTGGTTGCCTTTCTCATGCTGATATGATGGGAGCTGGTTTTGTTCCACAGTTTTGCATGTCTTGCATGAGACGTAAGATGAGAAAGGTGTGCAACATGGCAGATGAACATTTATTTGTCTCATGACTAGATGTGGGAAGAGTAGCTGAAGTAGTAAGAAGATGTTACAGGAAGATGCTTGAACAGTTAAAGTTTGTTCTGGTTTTAGGTTTCTTAATAAAATAAAATAAACCAAGAAATTGAGAGAAAATACTTGTACTGCTCATTGTTTGCTACATCATTGAGGAAAACCCCATAAGATACATTCCTTCTGGGGAATCTGCTTCTATTTTCCATGACTTTAGGGGTGGATCATTCTTTGCTGCTAGGCATCATGGCAAAGAGGTCAACAGTTGCTGAACTTCCCATCTGGGGCAAATTTCTGATACTGGAAATTCCTGCCAACATCTAAGTTCAGGGAAAAAAGGGTTCTTTTACCTCTGTTGAGGGAAAAGCAGCTCCTATATTACGAAACATTTTCACATAGGGAAGCTTAGCCCTTCATGCATTTCGGTGTGGATTTTGCTTTTCCATTTTGCTCTACAAAATCAGGCAGCAGACCCAGTTTCCAAAAAGCATGATTCCAATGTTTGCTATGTGTTTTGAGACCAGTTCTTTTGGAAGACAATGAATTACTTGCAGATATTAAAATCTCAAAAAATTAGACTGAGATGTTAATTCAATAAAAGTCAGAATTTATAAATATTCCATATGCGTGGGATTGTATATTGAATTTCTGCAGTTTTCATACTATTATTATTTTTTTTTTATTATGAGCTTTATTCTATCATCAGCTCTGATAACTTCAGTGAAAAGCTTATTTAAGAAAACAAATCCAAAAATGTGTTAATTGTAGACAAAGTTAGTGTATTTTTAGACTGTCAGTCATTCTTATTTCTAGTTGGGTTTTATTGCCTGTTTGTCTTGTAGTCCACAGATTATACTTACCAGTAAACAAAGACCTGTCTTTTATTATAGTTTGTGCATGTCAAGAATGATCTTTTACTTAGCTTCAGCATCAGACAAGCCTATTTCTGAATATTCTGCACCTCTGGTTTGTCAGTTCATGGGATGACATGACACCCCTGTCATCATTGTTGAGGGTCTAGCTGTATTAAGTATTATAAGTTAGTATCTAATTCGTGAATCTGTGATGGAAGGTATAAAAGTGAACAAATTGTGATGGGTGGCTTGGTTATCACAAGTTCCTTAGGCTCAAGATAGTTGGGGGTTCTATTTAAACTCAAAATTAAGAAAAATGTGGTTGATTTCAGTTTCAAGAGTTCTTTTTCTGTGATCAGTGGAGAGATAATTCAGGTCTCTAATAAAAAACAATCCAGAATCTTTCTACTTACCTACCTGCACTGGTTAGAGCAGTTACTCTCTAAGGAGGAGGCATTTGCATGGTGCCACATCTTTCATATGTGCTTCGGTCATACCGAATAAATAATACATCCATTGCTAATGTCTAAGCAGGATGATCTTTCACCCTTTTGCTCTAGTCTCCAGGGAGCCATTGTAGTTACAGTTACAGTCACAATCATGCTCTTCTAATTTTTGAAAAGGTTAACACAGTTTTATCTTTAATAGCTCCTTGATCATTGCAGAAGCTAACAAGTCATGTTGGAAACATTAGTCAGGATGACACAGGAATATATCTGGATATTTTACACAACTATACAGAGAGTTATTCTCTTGCTATTTTCACTACATTACCATGGCTGGTATTGAAATTACATATTTATTAGGGAAGGGTATATGAAGTTCAAGATGCTTTGGATGCCAGCCAGCAATGGAGTGTTTGACTCTCTCCTCCATCTGGTCATCTGCTTGTCCAAACCATCTTGTGAAAATACTCAGTCTATTGTTGCTTCTTTAATGTTTAAGGATCCCACGTCAGCACTTCATTTAAAGGGTATCACCATGTTCACTGCCATAGTGAATTGATTAAATGACAGGGCACTGTTAAGTAAATAGCCAAATGAAACTTTTTTTTTTTTTTTTAAATATGTACCTAACTAAGCGTATGCACCTCTGTGTAAATTTTGATAAAAGAATTCCAATTTTTTGTTAATTTAAAAAAGTAATTTGATATTTTCCTCATGCATTCTCTCTGACCATATGTAGGAAAGCTCTCTCTTTAGGAGGAACAAATAAAATTCCTCCATCTCTCCTGCTTTGGTTTTCATCTTCTCTAGATGGTCTGGTCAGTCAGGACCCATGTAATGACTCGGAAAATCAGAAACTGTCATTTCTTCCCTGCTTCCCCAGCTCAGCATTCAAGGACAGCTAACTAAATTCTGGTTGAATATAGATTAACATTGCAGCATCTTTGTTAATAATTTTCACTAAAAGTAGTACTGTAGTGGCAATATTTGTAGATAATTTCACATAAAATTACTATCGTATTGAAAGTATTTTAGTGGCTTAGCATTACCACTGGACAATGCTAGTTAGCCACATTGATTGCCTGAAGATTCCATATTACATTTAAATGGGAAAAAAAGAGACTAATGAAGTTATACAATTTGAACAATCATAGCTAATGGTTAAATGAGGATGTGAATTGCATCTATGGAGCTGTTCTGGGTTCTGTGATGCCCTGGATATAATGACAGCTGAATCTTAAGAGCAGAAGCTTAAGAGAAAGTAAACGATCCCCATCTAAAGCTGATGACCTGAAAATGTGCAAGAGCTTAAAAACATTAAAATTGTAGCTGAAAGTCCAGCCTATATTTACTATAATATAGTTATTGCAATAACATTTTGATTTTTACTGTATTATCTCAAATGTAATTAGGGAAAATCTATAGAAAATGTGAAAGAGGCAGAAATAAAATTCTTCAGCTTTCACAATTTCAGGAGAACTGTTCTGACTTGATGTGATGTCCTGGGTTCAGCAGTAGCAGTAATTTTTTCTCCTTCTTAGTAGCTGGTGCAGTGCTGTGTTTTTGATTTTCGGCCTGGGAACAGCACTGATAACACCAACGTTTTCAGTCATTGCAGTAATATTTAGTCTGACCAAGGACTTTCTGAACCTCATGCTCTTTCAGGGAGGGGAGGAAGCTGGGAGGAAGCAGAGATAGGGCACCTGATGCAAAATAACCAAAGAGGTATTCTATACCACAGCATGTCATGCTCAGGATGTAAAAAAGGGAGCAGAGGACCCGGAAGGGTGAGGTCCACTGCTGGGTCGGGCTTGGTATCTGGTGGTGAGTGGTTGTATTCTCTTCCCTTGTTTCCCTTATCAGTATTATTATTGGTGGTAGCAGTAGTGATTTGTGTTATATCTTAGCTACTTGACTGTTCTTATCTCAACCCGTGGGAGTTGCATTCTTTCGATTCTCCTCCCCATCCCTCCAGGAACCAGGGAAGAAAGAGAGGGAAGTGAGTGAGCAAACTGCCTGAGTTACGGCTTAAACCATGACACCTGGGGATACGCACTTGGGACAAACCCGAAGATCTTGTCTTGTGTGCACTTCCTGGTATGCAGGGTAAGAACCTGACATTCCCAAGCAGATCTGCAGCAGAGAATGTGCCTGAAACATTGACAGTATCTCAAAGATGTTAGAAGTATCTTCACTAAAACTTACTACCTGAGAGAGAAATGCTTTTGCTCAAGGTATCTGGAGACAAGGCTGTAATGATTCTTGGCAGTCTTTGCAGCAAAAATAATGGCCAAACCAGAGTCCTGAGGAAAGAAGGTGCAAGTGATATTTTTTAATATTTAAAGTGAGATCAAAATATTTAATTTTGAGCTGAAGCTTAAATTTATGGAAGATACTATTTTTTCTAGCTAGAGCACTCTCTTAATTTGTTTTATATAGACTGTTTGCACTATCATATTTTACAATGTTGCAATAGTGCTTAATGTAAACATGGGCAACGTCTCAGTTATTTTATCAAGATTATCATAATAAAAATGAATTTGTCAACATGAATAAATCTAGAAGAAATAAAATAATTGGACAAGTAGCTTCTATTGCAGTTTCCAGTTGACTAAACTACTAGTAAATGAGAATGCCATGATAGAAATATTTAGACATACAATGCAGAAAACACATAAAAAGCTAAATGTTGACTAGGTTTTTTAATTATGACACTTGAAGGAGGTATGGCAAGCATCCCTTCTCACACAGGCTTGTGGGCCTTCACAGCAGACCTATAAAAAACATTGTTTCAGCATTCAGAAGGCACACTGGGGAGCTGCACGTGGGAGGGGGCTTTGTATCCCATGTACTTTTGTTACTGCCTTGCCAGAGAAGACTCAGCTAGCCCTCAGTTACTTTGGTTTGTTTTTGCAGGGAAAACACACTCCCCAACAGGTTTTTTATTTTTAATTTTTTTTTTTTTCACTTTCTCTAGGATGTTTTACCCATCACTGTAATGCTCAAGGACTTGAAACACAAAAAAAACTTCAAGCACAATACAACATTCTGGCAGATAATAATATAAACAAAATTAATTGTATCAGTGATCTTTAACTACAATGTCTGTAACATCCATGGTATCCATGATCTTGTGATCATCAGTGAAGAATCAATGAAAATCTGACACTAAATTACAAAGGTGGAGCAAAACCCATCCCCAGAAGAAGGAAAATGGAATGATGCCAACTGAAATTGCTGATGTAACTTGTCATAGGCTTTGGCCATAATACGCCACCTAAATCAGTAAGTGTGTCAGCTGAGTTTAACCCCTGTGTGACAAGATGCAAAGCCTAGCCTGCAGCATCCAAAAGAACAACTAAGGTAAACCAAGTAACTGGCTGCTTCTGCCTTTCTCACCAGGGCTGCTGGTACAAAAGCTCTGGAGCCACCTGAAACTTCTATCAGAGAAGAGAACCATTGCTGAGCAGCTCACAGCCTGTGAAGAAAATCTCAAAAACTGTCTGCAGCTACCAAGACTGTCACTAAAATGGCTTCTTTAACCTGTCAAGTTAAAAAAAATAATAAAAGAAATAGGAACGAACTTCCAACAGATGTAGCTGCCATTTAAGATTAAAGCAAAAAGCTGTTGATACAAAACCTTCTGATGTGTGCAATCACGCTTGTTTCTACCAAAGCAAAAGTAGCAATGTCTCTTAAAATATTTCAGTTAAAAATAGAAGAGCAAAGTGCACCAACAGTAAATATCTCAAGACACTGAGTAGAAAAGCTCCACAGTATGTCCACACATGCATCCTATAAGCATCTCAAAGCACTGTCCTCAAGGACCAACGATACCTCAAAGAAATCATCTGCTTCCCCTTTCACAAAACATGCTGAAACATGAATGTGGGAGCATTCCTGTCAGTTAAGGGACATGTGACTGGCTTTTGACTTAGCTTCACTCGAGTAGTGAAGAGGCTTTGTGAGGCCTTGCAGGCCAAGAAGAGGGTAATCAGGAAAGGCTCAAGGACAAGTGTGTGTTGCCAAGAAGAGGAGTCGGCTGGCAAGGTCTCCAAGCAGGATGTCACGGAACAACGGCTGCTGATCAAGGCCAACTGCAAGTTGCAACATGAGAAAGCTTTTGTTTGCCCACCGCTGTGATCATTTTATGGACACTTGAACTTATAGCCAATTATTAACCTGTTGCTAGTTTCTGTTTGTGTGAAGTTGATTAATCGAGTGTTATCAATTGTTTTATCACTGAAATTTCTCTATAAAAGGCACGCTTGCACACAATAAATTGTTCAGCATTTGATCACATTGGTCATTGTTGCGTTGTTCCATATCCCCCGCATCCAGACATCTAAATCTGCATTCACATTAAACACTAGTATCGCCCCCAATGTTTTGCTTTGCTTATTCATTTGCTAATACAAAGGCTGGGAAAAAGATAGGAGGAAGGCAGGAATATATGTACTTTTAGAGTGTAAACCTGGGACCTAGAAGTGCTGGATTTGAATTCAAGAGCTAGCCCAGATAAGAACAAATGCATGTATGCATAGTAAAAAAGATATTTCTCAATGAATCCCAGGAATATGCCTGAGCTCCTGCAGAAAAGGGGTCTGACACTGGCTCACTCCATGCCTTTAAGTAAATAAATCTCTGATCTACATTTTTTTATTTTCCTTGGCTGATAATAACCAGTTAATATTTATGGATCACACTGAAAACAATTTTTACTCTGATTATAAACCTTAGGGTGTAAACTTTGTCTCTTCCTCTGATCTCTGCCTTACATCTCACCAGTCAGGCTGCTTATGTTAACAAGTGAATAATGAGGCTGGCAAAACAAAGTCAAACCTTTCTTTAATTTTTTTTTCTTTTTTTTGTAATATCACAATTTCATAAACCAATTCCCTGCTCCTAAGAAACATTTCTGTTGCTCTTCTCAGAAAAACAAATATAGCTTTTTTGTTTTAAGTTGCTCTTTTAGGTTTTATATCCCAGGCCTCTTTATTTTCCCTTCCTCAGGCTTCCTTTTTGAGTTTGAAAAAAAGAAAAAGGGCAGGAAAGGAAAAGAGAAAATGAAAGCCAGCCAAATGTTTTCAAAACGTAACATTTATACACTGAACATAACTTTCCTTCTTCTTCAAGTCCTAGCCAAGCTGCTTTAAATTTCCAAGTAGCATAACAGCTCAAAAGCCAGTACTGTCATTGAGTTTGTTTAGCAGCTGAGTATTGATACCCATGTGGGGACACTGATGTACAAGCCTAGTGGGAAAGTGGTACTTCTACAAATGCTACTGTGCTCAGGTGTGGCCAGTGAGGAGAAGGAAATCCAATAATGCTGTGATACAGAGCTGGCTCCCTGGTCCATCTGCTTTCCTCACCCTTTATCGCTGAAGTATTCAAGGAACCATAATGAATTTAGAGGTAGTACCTTTATAACTTGAATGGCTTGCAGTGTTTCTTTCTTTGTGTTAGGGGCAGCCTTTCCTCTAGGTTTCTACAGTGAGTAACACAGTGGGTGTCTTTGTGTGGTATTCCTCTGACCTTGTGGTCTTTAAGGTTATAGTTATACTAGCAAATAAAATGGGATAGGGACTGCTCTCTTGGGTTCTGCTGGGAAGGTTCGGCTCCCATCCCTGCATACAAACGAGCTCTCAGCCTCTGAAATAAGTCAGCTGCCTCCAGCCTGCCTTTTGGGAAGGGTCCATAGTCTGTGCTAACCCTGGCCTGTGACCCAGCTGTGCTGATAACCTCACGGTGCAAGTGATCAGACGTGAAGCCTGTGCTCTTGCCTTGTTTATACAACAAATCATAGCCTAAGAGTCTACTGAACATTGTCTACACTGTGAAAAAGGAGAAAAGACATCTTCGTTCTTTCTCTTTTTAGATTGGTCTTTTGTGATAGGATTATCTGAGGTAAAATATCATGATCCCTGTCTGTCAGCAATTATTACTAAGCTTTGTGCCTAGTACAGACATTTGCTTCCCTTTTGTAATCAGCAGAGAAAAATACGGAAAAAATCTTTCAAGCTTTATTGAATCAATCTTAAGACAAAAAATTTTGGGTTACATGAATTGAGCAACCTTCTGAAGGTTTCACTTTCTATTAAAAAGGGAGATCTTAAGTAAGTGCTCTATTTTCAGTTAAGTGAAGTTAGAAAGATGGATCTCACTAGTTAAGAGCTTATTTAAGCTCATTGCTGAAAAACCAGCCATGAACCAGGACTTCTGCAGAGAGACAGAAACTGTCATAAGGAGGCATTCAGCCAGTGACATCTGAACTCTCTACAGTCAGCAGTGAGAAAGAGGCACTCCTAGGGTATGTTTATCATCCCACAGAAGATACCTGAGACATATCAGATGGGTTATCCTATAGAACTGCCTCTTTATTTTTCCTTTTTTTTAACCACTGGTCAAGAAAGCCCAGGATGACTGAACGACTTCTTACTCAAATATAAGGCTTCATTTTTTAGATGCCTAATGCTGGGTGAAATGAATCTTGCCCAGTCTGCTGTGTCCCATGAAAGTGACCATAGCATCCCAGATTTTTGTAATCAAGTAATGTTTGTGTATGAACTACCCAGAATACGTATATAATCAGAACAAAAAAGACTTCTCTAACCCATTTGATTAAAAAGATCAAACACTTACAAATATCTCACCCTGTTTTGAACTACAAATCCAGGGGAATGGCTGAACTTTACAGAAGACCATGAATCAGTATGTGAATAAGTCTGTCATTCTTAACTTACCTCTGGGATTGTGCCATTACATGTCTAAATGAAAGATCATTTCTTTTAAGGAAAGTGTCAGGCTGCACTGCAATTTTCTGACAAAAAAATTCTATGGAAAATCTGAAGTAGGGGGATAAACCCAGGTGGGCTTGTGTTTCCTTATGTCTCAAATACATGCTGTATCTGAGAGGAGAATGGAAACATGAAAACAAAGTTTAATGTTAGACAAATGGAGATCTGTTATGAAAAAAAGTCCAGACATGGAGTCTATTTGTCTCAGAAAAGCTGAAAGAGATGCCAATGGTACAGATACACACCATACTATGTTGATGTAGCATTATAAACATTGATGAAAGAATTCAAGATCTGCTTATATTTCTCTCTTTATCCTAACCAAGGAGCTAAAAAGGTTGCTTTTTCAGTGCACATTGTACAGATCAAACATGCATGTACAGCAGTTCTAAATTATCATTACAGCACATCCACTTCTAGAAACTACAGACTTTCATAGGTACATTTCTTATTTATCATGGAGGAGGGGAGAAAAAAAAGGCATTCAAAAGCCTGGCTCCAGAATGAGACCACAAGTATTTGGGTTCACATGAGCAGAAGATTGTCATAGTATAATAGAATCATGAAAATGTAGAATCATAGAATAGCTAGGGTTGGAAAGGGCCTTAAGATCATCTACTTCCAACCCCTCTGCCATGGGCAGGGACACCTCACACTAAACCATGCCAACCAAGGCTATGTCCAACCCAGCCTTGAACACTGCCAGC
>JASSUY010008851.1:0-22728 GCA_032466535.1 Forpus xanthops
AAGGCCAGGTTGGACAGAGCCTTGGGTGGCATGGTTTAGTGGGAGGTGTCCCTGCCCATGGCAGGGGGTTGGAACTGTATGATCTTAAGATCCTTTCCAACCCTAAGTATTGTATGATTCTATAAACCATCCTAAATACATTACTCTCAGCCCCATAAAGTGAATGCACACCCAGTTTTATTTTAATAATTTGGCTTACAGGTCTTGTAAATCACCTGGGCATTAAGCACAGCTTCCTTCATCGCCATCTGTGTGACTGCTTGTCTCATGAGGGCCCAGCAGCAGCTGTGAATGGCTCCCAGGGATCTCCAACAGCAATAATTGCCGTGAGATACTGAAAGGACTTGGAAAATATAGCTGGAACCATAAAATAAACCCTTTGAAGGCTCAGAAGGGAGTGAAAAAGATCAAGAGTTTTCATAAACTAATGTAGAAGGGGACCTGGCAGCCTGTTTCCTTCTGCAACACAGTGGAGGCAAACCTGCCTCCGGTTCAGTTTAATCTTCCACTGAGCTTGGCTCTTTGGGTTATCAGGAAAGTCAGGCTTTCTCCCCAGTGCTGCCTGCCATTAGCTGGCCACGGAAGTGCCTGAACACTTTAACTCCCTACAATGGAAAAAATCCTAAACCCCTGTAATTTATAAAGTCAGAAGTTTGTGTTTCAGGGAGGGTTTTGTGGAGAACCTCACATTCCAGCCACAAAACGCCAGCAGAATGTGGGTATTTTCATCTGTGTTTACACACTTTGGTAATAACGGTGGCCCAGAAAGAAAGACAAACACAATTTTCAGGACTTTTCCCCATTTCTTTAATAGGAAGAGCTTGGTCACAGGTACCCAAACTTGAGGCAGAGTAGCTCTGGAAGTAATCAGTCACTGACAAAAAAGTCCATTTCTCTCTCCCATGTCCTGGTCCAGGGGCTTTGGACTCTGGGCTGTTTTTTCCAAGTGTGGCTTATTTTAGGCAATTCACTTGTGCCTCTCCTCTTAAAGGCAATGCCGTAAAAAGATGCAGTATTTTTCCATTCTACCACAATGTGGAAAAAAGCCTGGCCTTTTATTTTTGCTCATTTTTCAAAGGTTCCCATCTGGAAGCACAGCAGTCCTGGACTGAAATGCAGCAGTCTGTACTTAGATACAGCCCAAATGCAGCAGTGTGTACACAGATACAACCCAAATGCAGCAGTCTGTACACAGGTACAACCCAAATGCAGCAGCCTGTACACAGATACAGCCCAAATGCAGCAGTCTGTATACAGATACAACCCAAATGCAGCAGTCTGTACACAGATACAGCCCAAGTGCAGCAGTCTGTACACAGATACAGCCCAAATGCAGCAGCCTGTACACAGGTACAACCCAAATGCAGCAGTCTGTACACAGATACAACCCAAATGCAGCAGTGTGTACACAGATACAACCCAAATGCAGCAGCGTGTCCACAGATACAACCCAAATGCAGCAGCGTGTACACAGATACAACCCAAATGCAGCAGTCTGTACACAGATACAACCTAAATGCAGCAGTGTGTACACAGATACAACCCAAATGCAGCAGTGTGTACACAGATACAACCCAGTAGGCTTGGGCAACCTTGGCTTTTTGTTCCCCTGTTTCTTTTCACACTTCCCCATGAGGGACGCCTCAATCCATAACTACAAATGCCTCCTTGTGGCATCACCCCTGGCAGCCCCACAGCCAGCACTGGGGCTCCCTGACAGGCAGTATCACAGTTTCCTGTGGCTGGGGTAGCAGAAACTACCATGGGCTTTAATTCCAGCCCTTGTCCATCAGAAGTCGGATCCAGTCCCCTCCGACTGGGCTGCCTGTGCCAGCAATGCCTGGCCTTGCTGTCATCAAAGGAAAAACGCATTAGTGCTCTGGTTTAGCTGGCACCTTGGCTGCATCATGAATAGTTTCATGAAACCATGAATGGTTTCATTTGCCCATCTCAGTGATCATTGTACTGCCTTGCAGGTACTAGATTGTCCAAGTCTTGGTCTGTATATTTTGCAGGAGTGAGACTTTCACCCTATGGGCCAGTGTGGCCAGGCATGGTCCGACACAGCACAGACCCCCCTGTGCAGCTGCAGGCGCGCTGGGCCCAGGAGCAGCAGGTTTGGGGGTTACAAAAGTGGCACAGCCAAAGCCGCTTGTTGTCAGGGTTTGACAATGAGCAGTGCCGTTCGCAGCCTTTCTGCATGAGCCTGTGTTCCGTGCAAATGAGCGCTTAATGAATCTGCTGTGAGGAAAATATGCTCTGTGTGATTTGATTCATAGTCACAGGCTGCGTTGCGTTGAAGGGGGCTCAGCCAGTTCCAGCCCCCTGCCACAGGCAGAGACCCCTTCCACCAGAGCAGCTTGCTCCAAGCCCTGTCCAACCGGGCCTTGCTCACATCCCTGTGCCAGGGCAGCAAGCACAGCTGAGTGTGCAGGGGGTTCTGTCTGAATTCAGCCTCCCATGGGCTGGAGCCCATTGCCTCCAGCGATGTGGCAGTGCCATGGTGGGTTAGGGTCTCGGCGCTGGAATGGCCGTGTTGATGGGGAGGTCTGGAGGGGGGACGGACTGGGTTGGTGAGGAACCATGTTATGGGGGGAGCTCGGTGAGAGACCGTGTTATGGGGGAACCATGGTATGAGGGGACCGTGCTGGGGGGGAACCACGTCGCTGGGGTTGCGGAGCCTTGTTGTTGTGGGTCCGTCCCCGGTGGCGGGGCCGGGGTGGCAGTGGAGGCCGCAGCCACCGAGGCCGAGCACAGGCCTCCGGTGCGGGAAGGGCAGCAGAGAGGAGGGAGGCTTCCGGGCGGAACCTCCCCGTGGCGGGCCCTGTTGCGCAGCGGAGTTCCGATCTCCTTTTCCCAGCAGCCCCCTCGGCGCGCCCTTCTCTTCCGGCGCGGCGGCAGCGGCGGTAGGTGTTCGTGTGTTCGTGCGCTCAATCCGGCTCCATCCGCGGGCCGGGCCCGGGCTGACCCCGCCGGGATGAGGCTATGGGGGTCGGGAGACGGAGCGGCGGGAGCCCTGAGGAGGCGATGGGGATGGGGGCCGAGCCGCGCAGCCCTCCCCGGCTGAGCCGTGCTTCTCTCTCCCGCAGGTGCAGCCATGGCCAAGTCCAAGAACCACACCACACACAACCAGTGTAAGGCACGGCCCGTGCGGGGCCTGGCGGCTCGGCGGGCAGGAGAGGGATTGTTGCTGCGGGCCGCGCAGCGCTGGGAGGTTTTAACCCACCGCTTCCACCCGCTCAGTCACAGCAGCGCGGTGCTCCTTGCGTTATGTGTTTGGTTTGCAGTGAAAGAGGGAGGCGATGGTTTCTGGGGGTTGAAGGGGGCGTTTGGTATTGCTTTGCAAGAGACGTGACTTGTTTGGGCACTGTATAAAAGTACTGTAATCGGAGGAAAAGCTTCATGTGTTTGAACTAAGCACGTTGCTGAATGGCATTCAGCCTGTGATCATGTGCTAGCCAGAGATGACCACAGTGATGAAAAGAGTTCTTTGGGTTTTATTTCCATCGATCCTCCAAATTAGCAGAGGTCACTACACAGAGTAGGTTCTGCTTGGTCTTGCACAGTGCATGATGGTGCCTTTTAATGCTAAATACAAGTGCTTGAGCTACTTAATGGCTGAGGTCTCTTAGTGTGCGAGTGGTGATGCTGCCAGTATATAGTTGATGAGAAGCCTGGAATCCTTGGATTAGAGCCCCATAGAAATGCAGAGGGGTGGGATCAGAGGTGTGTTATTAATTTGTATTTAGTTTGGATGTGCAAGGTTAGAAAGCGCTCTGTTCACCATCGTTCTGGTAGGGTTATCTGGATTTAAAAGGAAGGTAATGCAACAATGTGAACTTGTTTTCTTCTCTTTGTTCGTAGCTCGTAAATGGCACAGAAATGGCATCAAGAAACCCAGATCCCATAGATACGAATCTCTCAAAGGGGTGAGCGTTTCTGTTGATATTCCCATGCTGGTACTTTACTGGGGCGTAACCATGGAAAAAAAAATCCAGTATTTGTATTATTTCCACTGGTGTATTTTTTGCAGACAGGGGTTTGTGTTTTAGATGGCCAGAACCACTGTGGGTCTCTGGTTTGTCTTTTGCTTACCTTGCATGCAACTCTGTTATTTCTTACTCATGTGAAATCCACTCTTGTGTGACTATTAACCTGCTTCCTACTTTTTGGCCAGTTTTCTCTTTGTCCTGCTTGGGTGGGTGTCACTAACTGCTGTTTCACATGAAACAAACGTGTGTGGGTTGGATAGCTCTTCTCTCTCTTCAGTCCTGCTCGCTCTCCTACTTCCTGTACACTTCACTATTATTGTCTTGTATTTACTATTTACTGTTGTACTCATCCAGAGAATTTCAGTCTTGATAATTAGAGAAACTGGACAATATATATGAGAACGGCAGTATTGTGGTTTTTCTGAGATTAGACAAGTGATACAACAGGATCTTCTTCCACACTTGAAAGCAAAGATGGGACATTTAGGATTTGGGGAGGGTTGTCATTCTGTTTGCTTTGTAGGTGTGATTCTTGGCTCTTTGGATGTGACATAAAAGCTTGTTTTCTGCTTAGCTCGGGATGGGTTCAGCTCCCTCCTGCAGACGCTGTGGCAGTCTCTGAGTCTCTTCTTACACTGAGCATGGATTAAGATGACAAAATCCCAATGCTTGGGTGTGCTGGTTAAAAAGCTGTTTACAGTAAAATAGAATCAAAGAATGGCTTGGGTTGGAAAGGACGGTAATACCATCTAGTTCCAGCCCTCCACTATGGGAAGGGACAGCTCACACTAGAAAAAATAGCAAGTGTTTTATCAATGCAAGAGCAGTTGATAGTTCTGAGAATTGGTCCTTGCTGCTGGAGCCCTTGGCTAGCTGTTATCTGACAAGAGAACTGGGGAGTTGCTATTCTGTGCTGGTATTTTTCTACTTGAATGTGAAAAGGAAAGGCTTGAGGAAGTCTTCACCCAGGAATTCCATGTGTATGTGCTCACCTGCCAAGGCTGGTTTGTGGTACTTCAGATCCAGAATGTACTGTGTCAGGGGAATGAAATTTGACTTGTTTACAGCTTTACTCTACTTAGTGTGTGCCTGTTGCTGAGGTTTCGTGTGAGTTTGTTCATGGAAATGAAGGGAAATAGACAGTTAAAGCGTGGTTACAGATGGCTAAAAGAATTGATGTAATTAATCAGAAAAACTGAATTAGTCACAGCCAGCATTTGGGAATAATTGGAACAATCTGGAGATTAAAGTGGTTTTACATATGTTCCTTTTACAGCATGGCTTTTTCTTTTTCCTCATAGGTTGATCCCAAGTTCTTGAGGAACATGAGATTTGCAAAGAAACACAATAAAAAGGGGCTGAAGAAGATGCAGGCCAACAATGCCAAGCAGGCTGCTCAACAGAAAAAGGACTGACATGGTTTAAGACAACCAGTTTTCCTATAGGCATGCATGTTACAGCATTTTTATAAGAAATAAAATTGGATGTAACAAAGTCTTCCCCTCCTGAACTTGAGGAGAACTCTCCAGAAACCTTCTTTGAGTTGTATTTTAGATACCAGGCCTGTGTGTAGTGACCAGTGTGTGGTTTTGTTTCCTGTCAGATCAAGCCAGCTGGAGCTGTAGAGGGATTTTGTGTTGTCAGCCTCCAACACGGAAAGTTTCCTCCTTAGAACTCTTACACTGTGGCTGTTGGTATAGGTCGTGAACATTTGGTAGTTCAGTCTGTTTTCAAGTTGTGAAATGGTTATTAAGTGAAGCTTTAAAATTTAAACAAGAAACAACTTACTTATTTCCATACAAATTGAAGCCAGTGTTACCTGGACTTTTTGGGTGATAGTATTCAGTACAGGTAATGTTATTTTTAATACAGGTGTGCATATTCAGCTTGCATACTGTGGTTTTAATGATAGTCCCTAATGGTGCTACAGCAAAGTGTGATCTCCAGGGGCCGTTGTGTGTCTGCTCATACGCTGTCCAGGTGAGGTGGGTACAGCTGTGGATACCTTGAAAACCGGAAGGGTAGTGAGTGTTAGCTGTAGTGTTAGAGATCACAGCAATTAGTGTTAGAATTTGTGTGTGTCATAGAATCACAGAATAGGGTTGGAAAGGACCTTAAAATAATCTAGTTACAACCCCGCTGCTATGGGCAATGACACCTCACATTAAACCATGCCATGCAATGCTCAGCCCAGCCTTGAGCACCACCAGCGATAAAGCATTCACAACTTCCCTGGGCAACCTATTCCAGTGCCTCACCACCCTTACAGTGCAGAATTTCTTCCTCATATCCAATCTAAATTTCCCCTGTTTAAGTTTGAGCCTGTTACCCCTTGTCATATTCTGAAATAACTTGGAAATACTGAAGTGTTAATGGAGCTACCATAGGAATGCATAAGGGGTTTGGACTATATGAAATAAGCATGTTTTTCATAGTGATTGTATTTTAGTGGACTTTTCATTCCAGTAACAAAGTACCTATCTGAAATGTGCTGACTGATGAGAACAAGGGAGTGACATTCAAAAGCCTGAGGTATAGGGTTTTGTTACTGTTCTCCTGCAGGTCAGGAGAAGGCTTCAGTTTCCACATCCACCCAGCCGGTAAAGCTGATTCAAAAGGTGCTTTATTAGTGAAATGAGCCACCTGTTAAAATGCAGCAGTTCCTGAAACTGTAATTCCAAAGCTTGTCCACCCGGTGGTGTCAATCCACAAATCACAAGCCTGGATGTCTGCAGCTGTCTTATGATGTGGCAGTAGAGCAGCAAAACACCTGCTGGCTAAAAAAACCTAATCAACTGAGACATCCAGTTAATGCATTTATTTCTTAATAGTTAATAATTTGCCAAAATGCAGCCTTATTTTGAAAAAAAGGTAAATATTTTGAGTTCTTCATGTCTTGATTTCAGAAGTCTTTTCCCAGTTTCCACTTTTGAATTGGTTTTGACTAATGAAAAATACCACCCACCCCTGAACCAAGCAATCTTCAACCCTCAGCTGACTGGTTCATGCTGTGTGCATCTCCGGGACTTGTGCATGTTGGTGTTTGTCAGTTGAAAGAATTGAATTTCTATGTGAGAGCAGCATGCTGGCTGGGAGGGGTGCTGTGCTGCAGAGAGCTACAGTCATAGGGTTCGTACCACCAGGTAAAGTCAAGACGCAAAGGTGGTCTGGTCCCTGCTGCACTCAGGTACACCAGAGGGTCAACTGGCAAGGGTGTGCTCATGGTGTTGATTCTCCTTGGAGGTCACATGTGAGACATGCATGTCACTTAAATCCTGCTGGCCTCAGTGGTACCTGAGTGTGGGTTTTGGAAGTCTCAAGCTGTGTGGCTGCTGCCTGCCTTGCTTGGGTGAGTTTGTTTACAAAGGTGATGTGTAGCTGTGGTTCAGGTTAGCATGCATGTCTCAGCCTCAACTGCTGGCTCAGAGCTGCCCAGCAGCCCTCACTAGGGCTGATAGACCTAGCATAGGGAGATACCCTTTGGGTTGCTGCTGATGTTGGAGCAGACAGGGTGACTGGTCCAGCTGTGTCAGTGAAGGTCAGTCTGCTGCAGATGTGTGCTGTGACGAGTGAAAGAAAGCCTCTCAACAGAGGACTTTGTGTTCGTTGGGCTTACACCTTCCCCTGTGTGTCTGCAGATCTCCAGCCTGATTTAAATCTGCTTTTTAAGTCTAACATTAAGACATTTTTTTTAATCTAAAAAGTAAAATTTCACCCCTAAACTGCCTTGGTGTCTTCCCCAGGGTGCTTGTGTTGTGACAATAGCTCAGCCACAGGATGTAGTTTGAGGGAAGAGAGAGGCCAGGGTCAGGCTGAGAAAGGGATGTTGGCACGTAAAGGAGAAGCAGAGGGAAAGATTTGGGCTTCCTGTGGCTCCAGGCAGCTCCCCTGGGCCTGCCTTCAGAAGCGGCCTTTTCATCTCTGCCCTTCATGCTGCCCTTCATTGGGGCTGCTGCCCAAATATGGGCTTGCTGCCTTTCTGACCAAAATAGCGGCTGCGTGACAAAATGCAGCAGAGAGGAGCGTAACCTTAATCCAGGCATCATTGTGTAGCAAGAGATAGGAATTCTGAGAGCTTCCACAGCAGCTTGGTGTCAGGTTTGTTGTTGTCTGTTCCCTGCACGCACAGTGGTCCTGCAGGACACTGCCCAGGCATCAGTTCATCACCTATTGCATTTTCTAGCCCTGTGACAGCTCAATCCATGACTTACTTCCCTCTTGTAGAGGTTGCCCCAGCTCAGATGGGAAGCTGCAAAGGGGGATCTGTGCTGACATGACCTCCTGGTGCATCTCCATCCTCTTTCACTTGTGAAATCAGTTAAGTTTTGTTGGTCAAGTGAGGCTAAAAATCCTTTTTGGGAGGATTACACACGGAGCGAAGGAAACGGAACTGGCGGCTGTGGTCAGTTTGAAACTCTTCCTGTTATGCTGAGCTCTGCCATCTTTAACATTCAAAAACTTCAGAATTCTCATGATTAAGTCCTTGGTGTCCTGTAGGAAGCCAATGAGCTTGAGAGCATCTCTTAGCTACTGCAGTACATCACATTCTGTGTTCTGTGCTTGCTGCTGCTGTATGTCGTACGTGTTGCAGACTGTTTCCCATTTGTAATTAAGAGGACTCTGTCAGGTTCCAGATTGGCTCCTTTTTTCCCTTTGGAAAAAAAAAGGAGTAAAGGTTGTGTAGCCGAATACCGGATCAGCTCGTTTGGCAAAGGTGAGCCCTGTGAAACACTGTGGTGGGGCAGAGTACTCACTGGGGACAGTGCAAATGAAAAGCTGGGCTGGCTGTGTGGTGCTCTGTCTCCCTTCACACCTCCTTCAGTAGTGTGTTCAAGCAAGAAGCAGCAAACAGAACATGAGTTCTGCTTTGCCCAGATTTCAAGGATGCTGCAGAGGAGTTTCTACACAACAGGGATTTTGGTGCTGTGAAATGTTTATCCGATGTACCTTAGGTTGTGTTCTGCTGCTGCCCTGCTGGCACCTGTGTAACTAGGTGAGATGCAGAGGTTTTATTAGGGAGGTGTGTACAAAATGTTCTCGGACCTTCCTGCAGTCACTTAATTCACACAGCAGTTTTAGAGGGCTGAAGAGAGGTCTCAAATGTACTGGGAAAGCTGCAAACCAGGGCATGAGTGAAACCTACTGGCAGCAAATGCAGGTAGATCGAATGGCCTGAGAACTGTGTCTGGTAGCACGTACTGCTGTCACTTGCCAGCACAGCTCCTGTCTCGGTTGGGGGGTTCAGAGCATGCAGGTCTAGGGACTGCTTTTAGGGAAATGGCTTGTTTTTTTGCCTGACTTTAGAAGAATTACTGTTTCACTGGCTTTCATTTTTCCCCAGTAGTGCACAGGGACGTGTTATCTTCAAAGGCTTCAGGCGCCACAGGTTCACTACACATGCAGGGAACACTGCAGAATTGGTTGAAGTCACATCGATGCATGGATTCCCCTTGGTGGTTTTCAGTCACCGTTCGCTCATCTCCAGGCCCATCCTCTCTGTGGAGGCTTTAATTACTTCAGCTTCTCTGTGGACTTCAACTGATCCTGTTCTGGCTGCTGGTTTCTCGGCCGTCTTGCTAACTCGCTGGCCTGGCATGTTGTGTTACATTCCTAACGCAGTTGTTCCCATGTTTTAGCCAACAGTGAAATCCACCCGCAGCACACCGCCCTGCGGCATTTGCTGTTGTACTTTAGGAGGACCAACAGTGTGTTAAGGCAAGTTGGTCTTGCAGCAGTTTTTCTCACTTGAGACAGAGCATGCTGATCTAGCGGCACCTCTGGTTTAAAGACTGGAAAAGCCCAGGTACTCCTGGTGTACCTGCTCTTACACAGCCGTGTTTCAGCTGCTGCACCTTTGTCCTCTGTTTCTAGCCACCACCTTCCCTGTTTTACCTTCAGAAAGGAGTGGGTAGCCAGCCAGACTGTGGCTTGCTTCTCCCTGTACCATTGAACCAAGGGGGGAGATGTGGCAGGGTGGCTCTTTGCAGTCATCCTTTTCCCTAGTTAAGGACTAAGCCTCCCCTGGGCCACCAGGTTGACTGAAGGGAAGGGGTTAGCCTTGTCTCCTCTTGTTCACTCAGTGAGCTAAAGCCTCTCAGTAAGCAATATCTTGGAGATGTTCTTGTCGTGTGTTTGGATCTGGTGGGTAATGGGGCTGTTGGTGATGCCTGCCAAGGTGTGAGGTTGCCCGTGGGTTGCGTGGCCGTGGCTGTGGGGAGACCTGGTGTCACCAGCTTGTGGCTGCCACTCCATGGAGGTTCCGAGGCCTGGGGTGAAATGTTTCTGCTGTGTCCTCAGAAGCAGGGCTTGGTCAGAAATAACTGCTGCTGCCACATCGGAGAGGCGGAAAGTGATTGGGTTTGATCTCTTGGCTATGGATTCACTGGAAACAGGAGACAGTAACCCTCAGGAGCACTTCCTGTCACAGGGTGGTTTGAGCAAACGCATTCCTGCGCCTGTTGGCTTCTGGTACACCTGCAGTTCTGCTGAATCAGCAGTGCTATGGCATTGAGGGCTTGGCACCCTCAGGGAGACCCCTCTGAGCAGGTCTTCCAGATGTGTGGTTCAGGGTGTCCCCGGAATATCATGGGGTTTAAAGAAAGTGTTTCAGCTGACAGGTTGCTGTGCTCCGGTTCTCCCAAGTGCAGCTGCTCTGGCTGTGCATCCACAGGGAGGAAAACAAAGGTCACTTCTGGAAGGAAAGGCAGAAGGACGGTGCAGCAGGCATGGGGGCACTGGAGTGGCAGCATCGTCGGGGCTTGCACCAACGCAGTCTAGCACCTTGCCCTGCCAATGTTTATCTTCCTTGGGTAAACGTTTGATTTTAGCAACATGACTGCAATGTGTGAACTGTGCTGGGGCTGTAATTCGATGGGAGGAGACAGCTATGTGCAGGGAGAGCTGCTAATGCTGCAGGAATGCCGCACTTCCTTGGGATGAGGAAAGACAGCGCCCCTGGGGCCCTTGGCGATAGCAGGGCTTGTCCTGCTCTCCTCAGCACTGCTGTCACCCTGTTCCTGAGGACTGAGGGGCAAAGTGGAGTTGTGCCACGCTCAGGGCACTTTTTGCCCAAATGAACATGATTTCTGAGGGAGAATGGGGTGTTTTGGTTATTGCAGTGAGTCTCCATCCAGGACTGCTGGAGGATCGTGAGGTGCCACAGGGCTGCTGCCGTTTGCCCCTTGCCAGGCTGGGTGGGAGGGGAGGGATGCACCCAGTCTGGCACAGAATGGTTTTTATTCGTGTTTCCAAAGAAAACAGGCTGTCTTTCTGCATGTGCTGCAGGGTGGTAATGAGGATGGCGTGAGGGGGAAGGGGTGTCCCCTCAGGAATGTGGGGAGGATTTCAGTGGTAGTATAAGTGGTTGTTAACTCACATGTCATCACTAAAATGCCACTGATGCTGCAGTTAAACCAGAAGGAACCAGTTCTGGATCCTGAGCCTGCTCGCTATGGCAGGGGTGAGGAGATGCAACACAACAGCTCCTCATGAAGCACCCACGGCCCCATTGTCCCAGCTTTGCCAGTGGGCTGGCAGCCTCCTTGGAGGCTTAAAGCTCCATCTGTGATGTCCCCTTGCTATGCACGGCTCATAGGGCCTCAGTGAGGCCCTGTGGGCTGTGAGTGTGCAGCCGGGGTGAAGCTCTCGATAAGCCTCCAAGGAGCAACCATCTGAGGCACTCGATGTTAACACGTTTTATTTTCCCAGCGGCCACCCTTCTCAGCACTCAGTCTTCATGCCGGTAGCCAGGGGAGTTAGCCAAGGGGATGAGATGCAGCACTTGAGGGGTTCAGGAGGTTCGGGCTGTCCATCTGGCCTCAGATTTATTCAACTCCCTTCATAAACTCCAGGAACTCTGCCAAGGGAAGACATTGGAGACAAGGGGGGTGAGGTGGGACTGAAGTGCCCCCACAGCTGCCAAGTGCACTCTTGGCAGGCTTCCCAGCCCTGTCTCCTCTTCCATCTCTCCGATGTGCAAGAGGCTGCTGGGGGATGGCTACTGCTCCTCTGGCTGTGG
Organism: Forpus xanthops; assembly: GCA_032466535.1. Lineage (NCBI taxonomy): Eukaryota > Metazoa > Chordata > Aves > Psittaciformes > Psittacidae > Forpus > Forpus xanthops. The sequence continues at coordinate 12,010 of JASSUY010008851.1, forward strand.
CGAGGGCTCCTCGTGACTCCAGCTGGAAATGTCACTGGAGCCCAGCATCTCCCTAGGCAGCCACCAAAATGCCAGAGGTGAGTGCACGGGGTGAGATGTGGCCACCAGCTCAGCTCAGAAATGGTCTGGGGGTCTTTCCAGCAACACTGGGTTCAAAGGTACGGCCCTTCAGGGTGCTTGTGTTTAGGGGGCAGGAGGGGATGGGCAGGTCTCGGGTGGAAGGCAGCATTGCTTCAGTGCAGGCTGGTTTTACCAGCATGGGAACAGTTAAGGCAACCTCAGGACTTTGCTACCATTTTGCTGTCCTAGGAAAGCCCCCATCCCTGAGCAAACACTGGCTGTGGTGAGGTGTACCACCTGCATGGCTCATGCCTGACCGAGAAGACAACCAAGACCATGGGAAGTACCTGGGGAACACTCGAGTGCTTGTGACCAAACTGTATGCAAGAGTCATACCATCATAGTCAATCCTGCCGTCATTGTTTTTATCCCCATCTCTCATCAGTTCTTCTATGTCATCTTCAGTGATGGTCTCCCCCGTTGCCTGCAGCATGATCTTCAGCTCCTCAAGGTCAATGTAGCCATCGGCATTTCTGTGTGAGGACAGAAGCGCTCAGGAGCAGAGCAGCATGCTGAGCAGGGGGACACAGGGCAGTTGTGCTGTTCCCACCCCCCTGCCATGCTGCGCTCATGGCTCTTACTTATCAAACATCCTGAAGAGGTCTGAGAGTTCCTCTTCAGTTTTTCCTTTGCTGTCATCTTTCATACACCGGACCATCATAACAAGGAACTCATCAAAGTCTACAGTGCCGCTGCCTGTAGGCAGAATAAACACCATCAGTTCATGCTACAGTGGGTGGACAGGCAAGGCCAAGTGAGAGATTGTGCTTCCCTTTGGTAACCAAGGATCAAAACTGGAGAGCAGCCCTGCAGCAAGAAGCAGCTTTCAGGATGCTGGAGTGAGCGAGTCCCTGCACTGATTTAGTCACTGGATTTTTACCTTTTGCAGTCATTTAGCCAAGGCAAAATGAACCAAAGGTTCTACTGAAAGCACCAATGAGTGGAAATTCCTGCTATGGAAGTATGTGTCCATCTCATCCAGGTATTAGTAATAACAGCTCCAGAAGGCAGGTATTCATGCAGTGTGGTATTGTTGTTTTCAGGTAAGAAATGAAAACAGCTGTGTCATTGATTTTTAACTGGGCTTTTATTTTCCAGTTTTTTAGTATGGTATTTCTGCTCTGCTTGCACACAGTGGAGTTTGTTAGGTGTGATCACCAGTAGACTGATTGGATCAATATTGACAGGGGTCTGTGTGTGCAATCAAGCAGTGAAAGACTTTCCTGAGGACAGAGTCCTGTGGCGTTTCTGAAGTGGCAGTTGCTACATTTTGTTTTGAATGGATCTGTGCAATTTCAGAATAGCTCCCAAAATCAGTGCAAGCAGTCTGATCATTATAGGAATAAAGACTTTTATAGTTCCTCTTTGCCTGCTAATTTCCTAAAAGAGCCATGCTGAACTTTGGTGGGTATTTAGTGTCCTTCAGAATCACAGCATATGGTGTTGCTCCCCACAGGCTGTGACTGTTCTGAGCATAGATCCTGTCAGTACTGCTCAGATGCTCAGCACTGCTGACCCACACCATGTCCCCCATGCCTGCAGACATAGGGATGGTGTTGGGGAAAGTGCCCCAAGGGAAGAAAGCCAAGTTTCTCACCATCCTCATCCACCTCATCTATCATCTCCTGCAGCTCTTCAGGGGTCGGGTTCTGCCCCAGCATCCGCATCACCTTCCCCAGCTCCTTGGTGCTGATACAGCCATCCTCTGCACCCAGCACGAAGATGTCAAAGGCAGCCTTGAACTCTGGGGAGAGAAGTAAGAGGAGATGCTGGGGGGGGTCTTGGTCCACATCTCAACCCTGCAGATGGGATGGCAGGGCAGAGAGCTCCCCCCAGGCACAGCCTCCCCTGCCTATGCATCCCAGTGCTGCCTGGGCATCGCATAGTGCAGACACCCAGGCACATGCATGGAAACAGCCTTGCTTGAAATACTGGTGGACCGCAATTCCTTTGGCCAGTCTGACCAAAGCATTGGGGTGTAATTGCTGAGGCAGGCTGGACTGCTGGCCAGGGAGTTCATCTTTGGGCTGGGTTAGAGATACACTTACCATTTTTCTGCTCTTCTGTCAGCTGCTCAACCTGGAAGGAAAAGAGACCAAGTCATTTTTCTTCATCAGCATCACTAGTTGTTAAAAGGATATGTTATTTTTTCATCAGCCTTTGCAAAGCCTTGCAGCAGTCTCCTCATGGACTATGGGTTGTAGACATCACAACTTTCTTTAGTCTTAGAGATTCTTCTCCTTAAAAAACCTCATTTCCAAGTCCTTTGAAGTGAGTATCCTTTCTCTAGCACAGCAGCAGCTGATGTGCAGCAGAAGCAGCCCTTGCACAAGCGGGGAGACCCTCTGGGAAAAGTGTTTGCCTCTGTCAGCCTTTTGGGGATAGTTTCTTGTGGCTGGCAGGCTTCACAGTGGGATGGCCTCACTGCTGAGGGCTCCTTGCGTATGGGCTGAGAGCAGGTCAGATGGGGGATGTGTGAGGGAGGAGAGGTGGACAAGACCATCCCTGATGGTTGTTTTTCGGCCCAAGGTTCAGGAAACTCCCTACACTATCCAGAGCATTAAAGGTTGATCTACTTCTGTCCAAGTCGGTGTTTATTACAAAAGTTTCTGCTTCTGAAGGGAGCTTTTGTACTCTTTAGCATGTTTTGGGTATCTCCCTGAAGAAATGGCCCATGGAGCATTAGCTGAAACAGGCTGGCAGATTGTTCCCAAGCCCTGCCCTACATCATTCCCTGCAGGCAGTCAGCAGGAGCTTATTAGTTAGCATTAATTAATTACAATAACCAACAGGAGTGCGAAGAGGAATCTGTCAGCTCTGTGTCCTATCTCTTTAAGTACATTTATGTCTTTGGCTGATGTCTCCTTACTATCATCCCTGAGCAAGCAGTCCTCATCAACCCCACAACCAGAACCTGTGGCACCATGTCTTTGCGGGGAGGCTGATGCTCCTGCCCCAAAGAGCAATAGTTTTACAAAAGCAGTCTGGAAGTCCTTCCCCCTTGCAGCAAGAGGCAGGGAAAGGGCTTTTCCTTAGTGAGATAGAGCCTGCGGGAAGTAGGCAGAGAGCTTTACCCACGCACCAGAAGGTGAAGACTTTCAAGTCAGAAGGCACTAAGGATAGTGTTAGGATTGCCATTGCAGGAGGGAGCCCAAGCCCACTGTGGTCCTGGTGCTGCTCAAGGCAGGCAAGTCGCTGCCACCCCTTCACAGCTATCATTTGGGCAGAGCCAGGGCAGTCACAATGTGCCCTCGGCCGATGTCCACAGCCGCTGTCCTGCTGCTCGGGTAGCATGACTCACTTGGTGCATTTGCTATTTATAAGCCTGGGTGAGAGAGGTGCTGGAGACAAAGATGAGCTCCCTGATTGTTCCCAGGCTTTGGTATTTATCCTTGCAGCCCTTTATCTGGACACTTGTCCCTAGCACTGTTCTTAGTGCCGCTTAACAGGGCCTAAAAATGTTCCCAAAATAGCTTTGTGTTTGCACACCCTTATCTAGGCATGAGTGGGCAAGATGAAAATCCATTGGGTTCTCTGGCTGCACGCAGGGAATTCGGCATAAATACAACGGTAATATATGCCAGTAGCATGCAGCAAATGAAGAAATACATTTGAAGCATCCTTGACTGCCCAAGTGATAATGTAGCCATGCTATATGTAAATTACATACATTGTAACCATAGCATGACACTTTCGTTAGAGAGATGTCTCTTGAGCTGTTTATAGTACCCTCTGGACACGGGTACTGTTTGTACCTTTATTCCCCTTTTCCATCCACACTGCAGGGACGGATTTCTCCAAAGCCAAGCACTAAGCTCACAGCACTGCAGCAGCCATGGTAACACCAAATCTGCTGTTTTATCAGCTCTCGTCTTCATCCCATGTTCCAGTTGGAAGTCAGATGCAAATTTAAGTTCTTGAAGTTTATTTGTCAAGGTAAATGTTTTTTTACTGTTAAAATCTTGGGGAATATATCCATTACATACTGCTTGTCTCACCCATGCCTGGTTTAATCTTGTTCTGCCTCTGTAAAGGTGCTGGCAGTTAATACCCGGGTCTCAAACCTCATATCTGTCAGTGTTCCCCCACCTTCAAATCAGCAGCAAAATGCTTATGGAAGTCCATTAGGTATTCTGTGTTTCCCGTTTCCCTGGCCAAGGGCTCTGTATTGGGGTAAGTTTTTGGTATCCGGGGTAGGAACTTTGGGTGGTTGTCTATTGCTGCTTCTCAGCTAAATTCATCTGCTGTCCAGCTCCACTAAAGCCCACAGGCTTCCCGTAGGGATAACCTTCACATGTGGGGCAGACATGTGGAGAGAGCTGGAGCTTGCATGTGGACGACTATTTCTTTGTGGGGCTCTCCACCCATGCTGTGAGGCCCTGTGGGCATCGCCAGTTTGCAAAGCACTTCAGCCTTCCTCCCTAATTACAGGCATGAGGTCCCTAAGCAATGAGAGGACCTCGTGCCTTGAGCCTCAGAGAATATATTTAATTACAAAGCTTAATTAACGAGACCTGGGTTTTCTTTGATTTTACAGGTCACATTTTTCTCCCTTTTGGAGGTGTTGGTGTGGAGACCTCTACTGTTCAGCCTTTCCTGAGCCTTTTCACACTGTCAGGATCATTAGAGGGGTTCTATTGCACGAGGTTCAGTGATGACCAAAAGACAGAAGATGTGTAAACATTGTGGGCTTTTTCTTCAGTAATGTGTCAAGCACTATCTTCCCTCTAAACACCTTTGAATTCGAGGAGGACTTGTATGATATATCTTTTGTGCCTCAGATAAAATCACACCTTACCAACTATATACTAAAAGAAGAAAAAGTCGCCAAAGAGCTCTTTTTAACTGCAGTTATGGAAGGGGCACAGTAGCAATCCACGCAATCCAGAATCTATTTTCATCCTTATTCCACTTGTGCATCACTGTCTGTCTGCGTTACAAAACAATGCAGTGCTCTTGTTACAGACCAAATAGTTTGGGTTTACAGTGAGTGCAGCATGCAGCTGTGTACATGAAAATAGCCATCAGGGTGCTCTGCGTTCCCTGAGAGCATAGCTCACATTCTGGATTTCTGCAGGGCAGATATCAGGAGCAGCAAATATGAGGAGGATATTTGGAAATAACTTTAAAAAGCCAAAGGGGTCTTTACATCTCCAAGAGAATTACTTAGCTAAGGAAGTGGCAAATGTAGCACCAGAAGAATTATAAAGCAACAGAAAGAAGAGGGTGAGGTTTAAACCATGTAAATACATTCATTTCATGGGAAGCACTGCTTTGCTTTGTCCAGGCTAAAACCAGCATCCACCTTTTGCACTGTCAAGGTTTTGTTGAGATTTCTAACTTCACCTACAGGCCATCTCCCTTCAGCAGAATAATTGTCAATAATGGTGCAGCATGGTTGAGACTTTCATGTTTACAAAAGGAGCGTGAAACCTTCAGAGCTATCAGTGGGGAAAATCTGAGCCCTGGATAATGATATTGATTAAAAGCTGCCCCTTTTCTCATTTGCGTTTCTCCATTGAATGAACTCCGTCACAGTTTGAGGGAATCTACTACAAAACACCTGAAAACCCTTTAAAATTCCCCCCCCCCCCCCCAATCACATCCCAGAGGGAGGTACTTACCGCTGCCTTATAAATGTCATCCATGGCTGGAGAGGGTGGGCAAGGGGCTGGGGAATGTCACGGTTGCACACTGCTGGCTCTGCCTCTGCGAGCCTGGCTGATATAGGGGTCTGCCCGCCCCGGGGGATGTGACCAGCCCACCAGCAGCCCCACACACCAATCCGCATCCCATCCTCGTCCCCACAGGAATGCCTTGCCTGCGTGCCTTGGGATGGGGACACTGCCGAGCCCGAGGCTGGCATGTCCGGGGCCAGCCCCAGTCCCACAGCGGGGCAACTGGAGGCTTCCTCGTGACTGATGTGGGAACAAGTGAGCAGTTTCAGCAGGGGTTTGGCAGGACCCTGGCTGATATATTACGGTATTTGGCTGTCCTGACTGGAAGCATGCCACCACGTCACCTCCACCTCCTGAGTCTTCTGCCTTTAGAAGCTGCATTAGAAAGATTATACTGTGCTTAATTAAACTGGGTAACACAGTGGTGTGGTTTAAACCCAGCCTGTCACTCAGAAACCATGCAGCTGTCCACTCACTCCCCACCCCTTCCCCCCCCCCATAGGGATGGGGAGGAGAATCAAAGGAATGTAACTCCCACGTGTTGAGATAACAACAGTTCAGTAACTGAGGTATAACACAAACCACTGCTGCTACCACCAATAATAATAATGATAAGGAAAGTAACAAAGAAAGAGAATACAACCGCTCACCACCCGCCAACCAATACCCATCCCGACCCAGCAGTGATTGAACCCTTCCGAGTAACTGCCCCCGGTTTCTATAGTGGGCATGGCGTGCTATGGTATGGAACACCTCTTTGGCTAGTTTGGGCCAGGTGTCCTGTCTCTGCTTCCAGCTTCCCGTCCTCCTGTCAGCGCATGAGGCTCACAAAGTCCTTGGTCAGAGTAAACATTACTGAGCAGAAACTGAAAACAGCAGTGTTATCAGCGCTGTTCCCAGGCTGAAAATCAAAAACACAGCACTGTACCAGCTACTAAGAATGAGAAAAATGACTGCTACTGCTGAACCCAGGACACACAGGAAAGCCATGCTTCCCAAATATCTCTGTCAAGCAGCAAATGTTCCTGGGAGCAGTGAAACGGGGTGTTGAGGCCTCCCTGTCCCCTCTGATGGTTGTCTCCAAACCCATGGGGGACATGCAGCCAGTGCCAATGTCCTCAGAGGAGCTGATGCCACATGCATGAGGGTGCTGCAGACAGGAAAGGTGTGCAGTCCTGCTGCCATGGTGAGAAGTGTGCTTTGCTTCCATTTTCTGCTTTTAACTGGTGCTGCAAGATAGGGGGTGGGAGGGATGAGGATGGCTGTCAACTGTGCTTGATTTCAGAGATCATTCCCAGTCCTTTAGGAAACCAGTACTCCCTTCTCCCAAAGCAGCAAGCTGACCTGTCCCCAGTGCAGATGGGGAGAATCCACGTTCCTGGATTTATCATGAAATTATCCCACCATTCTAGAGAGCAAAACATACCAAAGCCCTCCAAATAACGAGCAGTGTTTTCTCAGTGCAGGGAAATCCCTTTTAATCCACAGCAACCAAAGCAAAACCCCTCTTTAGGTGATTCAGGACTCCCTCTTGTGTCCAAAGGATGGCTCTGGCGTCTCAGGGTGACAAAGTCCCATCTTCAGCAAACCAGAAAATCCTACGATTGCAGCTGTCAGGTTTTATCTCCTCTAAATATCCCTTTGCCCTTTAATAGAAATCGTGTTGTATGAAAAGCCTGCTGTCCCTAGGTAACACCTAGCCAAAGCGGTGTTAACCAGTGACCCAGGGTGGCATCAGCATGGAGCGAGGGTGCAGGTGAGCACAGAGCCATGTCCCCACACCACAGCCCCCATGGTTTGCAGTCCTGGAAGGATAACTTGCTATAGAGCCTCCCAGCAACTGTGCTCCTGCAGATGCCCGCTGGCCTTGATTGACCCAGGCTTCAGCAGGGTGCTACCTCTTCTCAGCATGATGCTGGCAAATTTAAGGAACTACTTTTTGAAGCCTGTTAGTCTTCAGAAGTGGAATATATTAGTACTTTGATTGCCTTCAACATAGAAAAGGCAGGAAAGCTGCAAACAGAAGTACTTATTTTGCTGAAGTGCATCAGAGCCTGTCCTTAAGTGAGGGAACAGGCTGGGATGGGGAACCTGCTATCTCCCAGTACTGAACCATCACCCAAACCCTCTTGAGTACCCCCATGTAAGTCTTCCCAGTGAAGTACTGCCCCGAGGGAAACCCGAGCCCCAAGGCTGCTTCTCCCCACCTTGGGATTCTGTGTGGCAGGTGCTGGCTCCAGGCAGAGGGTGAGGAATGGTGCCTGGCCCTGTCCTTCCAACCCTGGGTGGCAATGGCTCTGAGTCATCCCCCTGAAAACAGCCCCTGGGATGCACCAGAATATATCCAGGGTGATGCATGGTGGGAGCAGGACTCTAACATTGCCTTCAAAGGAGTGCAGCCATGTTGCAGGAGCACCTGGGATGAAATTCATGTTGGGATATGGAGGAAGGGCCATTGTCTGCTTAGAGATGGGAAATCTGGGTCACTGCCACCAGACACACTGCCATGGGAAATGTGCACTTCTGCAAATGCCCAATGCAAATAGACACTTACAAAGCATAGGTATGCCTAGAGGGGAAGGATGAAGTCCATCTGGCATGGCGCATGCGAGAGGCATCATGCCAACCCCTGCATCCCTGCTTGCTGTTTGGAACCAAAGCTTCCAGCATCCCCTGGCTCTTTGAAGCAGTTCGCTTATAAAAGAACTGGAAATTGGAGTTTTGTAAAGAAACCCAGAGCCTGTTACGCAAATGCAGGGGGAGGCTGCTGTGCTGGGTATGGGGGTGTCCTGGAGTAACCATCCCTCCTGTTGCTTCTCTCCTCCCCACACCAGATCCGCAGCAGAGCTGGAGCATGGCTATCTATAGCCTAAGGAGGGCTGCCAGCACAAATACCCTTAATACAGGTGTGTGGCCAGCCCAGCAGCATGCTGCCTATCACTGCAGTTAGGTATGGCACATTAGCTCAGGCTTTAGCTGCATCCTGACATCCTGTGAAACCTGTCTGTCAATCCAAGGTGCCAAGACAAGTGGACGGAAGGGTTTACTGCACTTTTTCCCCAAAACCTTTCCAAGCAGCTGTAACCCATTGCAAAACAAGAAGCAGCATCCTTGAGGTTAAATATATGGAAACAAAATGCAGAAGCACAGCTAAGTTGCAACTTTATTGGAGGTCAGGGTTTTTTTGCAGGGCTCCTTGGGTAGTCTGTTATGGCTCCAAACAGCAGCACAATGCTTCAGCTCCCCCTTCTCTGTGCATGGCACCTGACTCCAAGCAGGGCCAGAGGCACTGACAATGAAGCCCTGTAATTTACTGCCACCTAAATCCTCCTTGAAGGACTTTCCTTGAATGAGCCCGTTTGCTCCCTTCCCCAGCTGCATTGCTCCTGTTGATGCAGCTTCCCTGGGAGCCAGGACAGGGCTGTCACACCAGGAGCCACCTCAGTGCCTGCCGGCATTGACTGCTTTAGGAAGAGTATAGATCAAGACCAACAGACACGCGAGTGTTGCAAATTGTTCTTTAATTAAGGAGACAGGACACACAGAGGGAGCTTAATTAAAGTTGCTCTTTGAAAGTGCATATTATGTCATCAAGAGACTGAGCTCAGTGGCAGCTCCTGCTGATGCTGGGACAGTGCTTGAAAATCCCTCTTGGGCTGCCTTTATTATGTGTTTTCTCCTCACAGATGTTGCCCTTCAGCTGAGCCCCGACAAAAGGAAGGTGTTTTGCAGTCAAAATCGAATCTGAGTGCTTTCTTGCAGCTCCATTTGCACAGGTGCATTTATCTACCTGCCTCCTGGTCCCCGTTACCTCTGCCAGATGCCAGCATTTCCTGCTGTAGCATTACTCCCTCTGCATCACAGCTCCTGGCTGCCCAGGAAATACTTTCAGTCCAGATGACTTTGAAACCCACACATGCACCCAAGGCATTTGGCATTTTTACTATTATTATTAATGGCACTACACTGGAGCTAACTGCATCCCCTGGGGAAGGACAGAGCGTGATCACCTTTGGTTTGTGGGAAGGTGCTTTTCTACCCAAACCTCCTGTGACTGCCCCTCAGGGCAATTGAGTCCACAGTGAAAAGGCTGAGGAGGATGTGCTTAGCATCCTTGAAGATTCCCCACTTGTGTTTCAAGTTCTTGGCAAGATCTCTCCAGGGTGCACAGATTGGAAACAGTGCACTGAGATAAGCAAAGTTCATGATGTCAGTGAAGTCACCCCAAACAACACCCTGAGTTCACTCTTAAGCTCATCCAGTTCCAAGCCCCTGCCACGGGCAGGGACACCTTTCACTAGATCAGCTTGCTCCAAGCCTGTTCAACCTGGCCTTGAACACTTCTCTCCCACCCAAAATGTCCTTGTGAGATAGGGGTGAGTCACTTTGTTTACTGCCATGTTTGAAGGGCCCTTGGCTCCAGCACCCATCAACTACCCTTGCTGCCACCCTGTGAGGAGGTGGCCGCTGCGGCCTTGTGCCATTTGGGGTCCCATCTGGGGTTGGGGCCCATCGCTGTGGCAGGGACCAGCCATGGCCCCACAGACCCTCCAGCAGGGTATGAGCTGGGCCACCCCAAACCCATCTCCTCAGCACTGATGCGGTACCAGGCAGAGGGACTGGCTTTGCCCTCCGTAGTTCAATCATTCATGACACCACCATGTGGGGCCACACAGCAGAGGTAGATTTTGAGAAAGGGAAGGGAATAATCCAAATCCTTCTGACAGCCGATTTTGACATAAAGCAAGGACAAGGGACCCGCACAGAAGACACCGTTCTGGGGAATACAGTGGCGAGATGGACGTCATCAAATCCCCGCAGATGTGATCAGCAAGACAGCAGCAATGTCTGACGGCCTAAACCCGACCGCCCCGGAGCAGCGCGGTCCCTCACAGCACCGCACTGCGCGACGCTACGCGAC
>JASSUY010008852.1:0-21930 GCA_032466535.1 Forpus xanthops
CTGAGGAAGAAATTCTTTACTGTGAGGGTGATGAGGCACTGGAATGGGTTGCCCAGGGAAGTTGTGAATGCTCCATCACTGGCAGTGTTCAAGACCAGGATGGATATAGCCTTGAGTGGCATGGTTTAGTGTGAGGTGTCCCTGCCCATGGTAGGGGGGTTGGAACTAGATGATCTTGAGGTCCTTTCTAACCCTAACTATTCTATGATTCTAGATTATTGAATTCGAAACACTGTGTTTACATCAATAAAATGATAGTATAAAATAGAAAAGTGTCTGGAGTTAAGAGTATTGATTCTTGGGGCCTTCTCTCCTTTATGGCACTTCGTATACATACTTATTTCTGGCACAAACTGTAAAACTAAGATTATCTACTCAGTATTTCTAACAGTCACACTAATTTTATCTAACAGACACTGACCACAAGGTGAGAGGCAACTTGCCGATTTCCCTTTGCAAGTTACCTATGTAACTTTCTATGTGCATCTATGTGTGTTTATGAGATGACTGGAATTTTGCTGCTTGAGATTTAATTTGCTGCATCATTCTGCCTGAATGATGAGCTTTTTCTGCTCTCAGTTTAATAGTGAGCACCCAGACTGCTTAGTCACAGTGCAGTGAGGAACCTAAAATTTAAACAGAGTAATCATAAATAAGTAGTCACAAAATATATTAATTATTGAACATGATTAAGGCCTAATCCTAAATTATAAATCCTAAATTATAAACCCCCTACACTTAGTACTAATTTAATAACATACTACTACAAGGAGTGACAGGAATGAAAGAGAGAAGAATTAATACTACAGATTTTAAAATAATTCATTTATAAAGCTACCTTATTGTAACTCATGTAAGGTGGTTCACATGTAAAACTCATATTGTAAAGAAAAATCTGTAACTTTCAAATATGATTAAAATGCAGATCTTTTGCAATTTTGTGGTTTTGAGAATCCCTCAGACAGATTATGTTTCTTAATTCAACATCATCAGATATAAATGTCATGTCTCCTAAGTCTCTCAGGAGCAGGTGAAAGGGCTAAGTAACTGCAAATGCTTTATAACCATTAACTGTTGGTAACGTCAAGTGCAGCCAACCTTTTACACACTGCACTTTTTTCCAGCTAGCCACATCCACAGCTTAGGTCTGTAACTTCTTATGCTAAGTCCTCAAAACAAAAACTGGGGAGGAACTACTACAGTTCACTGCTGAACATGTAAAATTAAGCTGCTATTTGTTAAATTTTAATATAGAGAGCTGTGAACTCCAGTGACCGCAGAGCCAACATTCCTTTGGATCTGCAGCCCTGTTCCGGGCCAGGCACTGCCAGCTGAGCTGCGGAGCACACAGACAGATGTAGGGAAATTTTCAGCAGCTTGCCAAGAAATTCCTCTACCAGAGCTCCCCAGCTGTGGTCAAACACTTCAGAAACAGCCGTGAGGATAGTTCTTTTACACTTTTCCACCATCCTCAAGTCCCAGGAAGTGGAATGGACTTCCCGAGCCGGTTAGGTCCAGTTGAATCACCTTCAACAGTTAAAGATGACTGAATTCATTATGCCCCTAGGTCTGCACTGGAAGGCATCTACATTCCAGTCACACTAAGACCTCTAAGGGGACAGAGCATAGCCAACAGCTCTGTGGAGCTGGCATGTCTATATTCCATGTTGAGGCTATGGGAATAATTAGGGAATAGAATTATCAAAGATTGTGCTGTTACAAGTTAGCATGCAGAAATCACCCCGGGGATTATGCTCCAAAGGGTTAAAATTTGGTTAAATATGTAGACTTGTCACAGAAATAACAAAAAGCACATGCTCAACAGGCAGGCCACTTTCCTGCCAACATCAAATCTCAATTCCAAGCCTTTGGGTCATTCCGGTATTTCAAAGAATACAAAGTTGCCAGACCTTTGTTTTTTAATGAGGACAATACAGAACCTCTAGCTCAGTTTAAAAAAATATAAAATTATTTAAAAACAAGATTACCATGTTTACACTGGAAATACAACAGATTTCTGTTCTACAACCTCTCCTTTTTAATAGTGAATGTATTGTTAATGTAAATCATTCTATGGGTCAAAATTTGTTTCCTAAGTTGGCTTGTGGGGGCTTGGAGAAGGTTCTGGTTTTGGATTTGGTATTTTTTAAGGACCGCTACAGTACTGAGAAGTAGCCAAACTAAGTCCCAGGCTATCACATCTGGATACAGCAAGATAATTTCTAGGAATACTTATTTAGAATACTCAGACACTTGGACCAAGTACCAAAGCATTCATCCTGCACAATCTGAAGCTTGTGCACCTTCATTCTCAAATTCTGTTCTTCATATGCAGGAAAATATGTACATATGATATATGTACATGATGTGTAACATATGTTACAAGATTACAAGCAGCTGTAATGAAATGCACACTGATGTAAAATTAGAACACTTTAAAATTGCCTCTTAGTAATATTTTCTTCTAAATGCTCTATTGTAGATTTGCATTTTTCACTTTTGAAAGTCATTTGATATCTGAAAACTCATTAATAATGTGAGATTTAACTGTTAAATTCATATGTACATCACTCTGTAAAAGTATAAGTAAAGTGGTTGAAGGTCAACATGACAGTGAAAGCATGGATGATGGAGCGAAGTCGATACAATTTGGGTGCTGACATAAAGGGTTTCCCTTCTCTCTGGCCACACAATCTCATTTTCTCCCCTTGAACCAGCATCTTCTAATGACATCCTTGTCACAAGACCTCTTTTGATAGTTTTCAGTAAGTTCAGGAAATGAAGCAGGCAAAAGATTATCCTTACAGAAAATGAAATCATCGTGATAATCTTAAAGGTCTTTTCCAACCAAGCTGATTCTGTGATTCTGCCAGATTACTTCCCTCAACTGGTATAGCAGAGAGAAAGGATCCAGGATCAGGATGACTGTTGCCATCAGGAGTAGCTCTTAAGACTGGCTCAGCCTGATAAGCAAACTGCCCACAAAGGGTAGCACAAAGCCAAGTAGAAGTGATATTGCTCCACTGCCACTGCAGAAATCCTACTGCGTGTAAGTCGAAAGTAACAGATGCTGCTATTGTTCTCTTTGAAACTATAGCAGGAGAAAAAAAAGGTTGTGGCTTCAGGGGTGACAAAAGCCAAAATTCTGCTTCCAACCCTCTAGCCTGGTATGAGGTTTAAAGGTATCATCTTTTTATTTATAAAGTACAATCAAATAAGACTTGGTTCTCATTCTGAGTGATGAAAACTAGTAAATAAAGCACATAGAAATGGATTATTATTGATGTAACAAGAAATAACCTATAATATACAAGGCTTGATGCTGCTCAGGACCCTATGATGTCCTCAATGTGATCTTTAAAACAAAGCAAAAAAAAAAAACAAAAAACCCAAACCAAAAAAAAGTACCAAAGAATACTTTAGAATCATATAAAATAAGTTTAATGTGACCGCTGCCAATCTCTCATCTCCTGCTCAAAGCACAGCCAAATGTTGAAGTTAGAGCAGGTTTCTCTGGAATGTGTCTAGTTAAGTTTAGATTCCTCTCACCCCAGCCTTTTGTGGAGAGAGAACACACTATGTCTCCTTACATGCCTTGTTCCAGTCCCCAGGTCACCTAGATGATCCTCTGCTGGTCTCTCTCCAGTTTGTCAGCCCAAAACCAGACGCAGTACTTAGATGCAGCTTCACAGTAGAATAACCACTTAACCTTACCTTCCACAGAGCCAGTTGTTTCACCACAGAAGCCAACCAGGCTGGTCCAGCACAGTTTCCACAAGCACCTTCTCTTCTGAGACACATTAATATTCTCATAAAACTAAGATACGAAAATGTTGATTGTTTAAATGTTTGCAGTCCAATAAATAACATCTATATTGAGATATATGTTATAGGCTTGTTATGGAAAATTTTAAGACATTCCCAAACTTCTTGTCAGCTTATCTTAAGAGCAAACATCAAATTCTTTAAACAAACCTGGTAAGATATGGAATAGGATTTTGTTGCATGAATTTTTCTTATGTTTCTGATTTATAATCAATGTGAAGTTCTTCTGCTCAGAGAACTTCTGGCTTTATCTTTTTAAGATTTACATAAAGCAGCTACTGGCTTTGTAACTAACTTTTTACTTAGAAGTTAGGTGGTGAGTCAATTCTCACTTTTTATATTCTATTCCACTCTATCGCCCGTTTACATACTCTGCACATAAACAGCAGTCAGGTTATGTATTGTGTGAAATGGAGAATACTGTCAGTACAGCTTGTATATGAAGTACTCAAAACTGTTAAGAAACTACATTTGAGGCAGCATATGTGGAAAATGTATCCCTGAACAAAGTATGAATCCTGGTTGTGGTTATGAAATTGCTGTATCATTAAATACCTCAGAGGATGTGAAGTCAACCATATGCTGTCAGGGCTGAGTCATACGTGTCTCAGACATGGGACTGCGGAAAACATCCCACCCTAGCAGCTCCCAGTCAAGAGGGAAAATAAAAGGACAATGGGGTGCCTGAGCCAGACAGCAATCAATTCATCTAAACCCTTCCTGCGAGCCAGCGTTTGGAGCTATGGAATTTCAAAAAAAAGAAAGCTGAAAGGAAGATCAAATGTTACAACTGGAACCTCAAAAGCTAAAGAATTTGTGAAATGCCATGAATCACAGAGACAGAAAACTTGTGCATGAAAGGAACAGCAAGGCATGCTGTTCTAACTGTGGGCCAGCCAAGTGAGGAGGAAACTGGCTTCAGAGTTCTGACACTGACATGCATGCAACATAACTTAGAAAAGTTCTGTACAGAAATGGATGACATAGAGCACACAGACTGTGGCTGAAACAACATTCGACACTGAGGAAGGGAAATATATGCAGCATATTTAGTGTTTGCTCTTCTGTATGATTTTTTGTGCCAATATAAAAGAACCGCCGATTTTAGGGAGCTTTTACATCTCTGCTTGTCCAGATCAATTATCACATGCTTCTAAGAGGCAAACTGTAAACCCTGAGAGGAAAACAGGGGCTAAAGGAAAAGATGTGTATAATCTGCCAGAGAACCTAGAGACACAGCCATCAGTACCCGTCCTATAAGGCGGTGAGACAGTAAAGTCTCATATTTACCATGAAATAGAAAACAAATCATCCTGGCTAGAAACTGAACCAGAGAGAAATCTGCTTCCAACTCTGATTAAGCAAAGCTTAAAGGTATATATGAGCTTAGGGGGCTAGAATGGAAACAGAGCAATCCAATCTGTTTCCAGTTGACGGGACATTATGAAGCTTGTGACAAGCCTGTGTTTCTTCTCACTCTTGCAGAAGTTGAAAATGACAGGTCAGTTGTCCAATTTTCACTTTCAATAGAAGTTAACATAGTTATGAAACACTCCATGCAGTTATACTCACAAATAGCTCTTCGCTGAGTGCTCTTCATTACATAACTTGAAGTACATTTGAGCTGCTATTTATTTTGATATTCTCCCTATGTTCTTAGCCAAATACCAGAGGAAGATTTCTGCCTGAGGTAAGCACTTGTTCCTAATGAAAATATATATTCTTCAATATTGTAAAATTATATCCAAGCTACAAAACTGCAATTTCAAACCATTTATAGACATCTCAAAAATAAGGACAACATTCAGAGCTCTTAACATTGTAGGTAGCTAAGTCCTTGTAAAGTGTAAGTCCTTGACTTCTTTACTTATAAGAACCATTTGACTGCAACTTTTCAGGATAATCATTTGCATTTTTAATATTTTCAGTTCCTCTTCATTATAATGTATTTCTAATGTGTTCTTAGGACAAAAGTATGAGGGTGCATTGCCATTGTCTTCTTATTTTCTGGGTGGAGAACCACATGCAGAAACTCTGGAAATCACACATTAGCGCTATGTTCAAGCTAAACCATATCCAAATGGCTTTGACTGCCGTGCACTTCAAAGCACTGGCAAGCCACCACACAGCATTCTTCCAAGCTTTGCTCGATTTCCATAGTGGTGAATCATGACCATAAAAGCTATGTGAATGTTGGCTTGTTGGGTTTTTATTCTCCACACAGGAAAAAATACAACATTAATAAAAAATAAGGTCAAGAGAGAACTATAGAAGTGTTCTTTAGGCAGATCAAAGTGGCCATTTTTTTTCCACCTGGGACACCCAGTCAAAACATTTGTTATTAGAGATCTCACTGTGACTTGCATGCTGCAATGCCTGGTACAGATTTAACCTACTCTTAACACTTCAACAAAACCTGACAAAGAGAAAGCCATTATGACTCCAAATCTGACAGGGTTTGGTGTCACTCATTCTAGAGCATTCCATCTTCTCTTGGGCTTATCACTTAGAAAAAAAGAATCAAGCATGACAGAGTCTTTGTCATGTATCTCATAGAAAGTTCAGTGTTTGGTAAAACTAAACATCAAAGCTAATGAGGGAAGTATTAACATAGATAATGAATTTGCATTACCACAAATTCTGCTACAGAGATTATGAAATCTTTGTCTTTTCTATTAAAAAGCATTTTAAGAACTGTCATCAGATCCATACTGGATGAGAAGACCTACGCATTGTTAAACAAAATTACTCGTCTGCCCATACTTCTAAATGCAAACCATTCTTTAAACTGTATATAAAAAAAAGACAACTGTTGCAGAATCTTATTTTGTACAGTACTTCCCAAGAAATACTTGCTCTATAGCATTTCACTTTTTTGTTTAGAGATCTAAAACTGATTTCTATTCCAACTATATAAAGTAACAAACTTATGTCAGCGTAGGACAGGAGATGCTCTATCAAATCCAAACATCATACCCTTTTCTTCAAGCAAAACAAAGAGAATTCTGTAAAGCACATAGCCATTTAATTACAAATACCCTCATCCTGCAACTAGTGCTCAAAATAGGACGAGATGCATTTCATTCTTTTTCTTCTTTGTGAATATCCATTTGAGAATACCTGTGAATCAGAGGCTTGAATCTCAAGGGAGAAAAATGAGGGAAAACAAAGCTGAATGAAATCTGAAGTTCAGATATCTTTTGGAACTCCATACTCATTTAGAAAAGCCCTTCACTTCAGGGTGGCAAAGTCAACATCTGAGATCTTTCACTGAACTACCACTTTTGTGTACCAAAATATACAGCAATAGTAGTTGCTGTTACTAACTGTCAAAAAAGCCTGTCTTCAAGAACAGAGAGTCAAAGTCAGACATGAAAGTATTGGAAATACAATATTCTTGTGCAACATTAGGTACCACCTTCTTTGTCCAGTCTATTCAGTAATCAACAAAAGGATGATTCATCTCAAGTCTGAACTGAAGTTTGTAACAAAAACCCCATCATCCTTTCCTTTGGAATATTTCTGTTTTTTAGTATCTTCATTAGTAAGATTTTCTGAAGGGTATTAAAGCTTTCCTATTCCAGGCACAAACTGCAGCATACCAAACCTCACACTGCAATGGTAATAAATAATTAATTATCAGAAATAAAAATGCTAGTTAGATGAAGGCTGATATGGGCTTACATGTTAACAGTTTTCATACTGGGGAAAATGCCTCTTATAAAGTAGCCTGGCAAAAGTAACTGTAATGGGGGCCTACAAGCAACCTGGACAGGGACTGTTTACAAGGGCATGTAGTGGCAGCAAAACAGGGAATGGCTTTAAACTCACAGAGGGGAGATTTAGATTAGACATCAGGAAAAAACTCTTCCCTGTGAGGGTGCTGATGCACTGGCACAGGTTGCCAGAGAAGCTGTGGCTGCCCCATCCCTGGCAGTGTTCAAGGCCAGGTTGGACAGGGCTTGGAGCAAGCTGATCTTGTGGAAGGTGTCCAGGCCCATGACAGGGGGTTAGAAATGGGTGAGCCTTAAGATCCCTCCCAACTAAACCAGTCTGTGATTCTATGATAATTCAAATGTAGGTACATTTAGCTTTCTTTAATCTCACTGCCCACACATCAGTAACTCCTTCTGACAAAGCAGTCTGCTTTCAGGCAGCCAATACTGTGATCTGCAGTTGTGAGCCCATGACACCACCTCTTCTGCTCTCTCTGCCATCCTTCCTGGACTGCTGTGGCAGGCTCATGCAGCTAACTCTGGTTCCAGAATCTCACACTTATTCTGAAATAACTGGGCAGAAATCTAGACTGGTCAATTGCTTCTTCCAGTCACTCATGAACCGTTCATTTTGCATCTTGGTTAAGGAGACAATACGCTGACTTTGTCAGAATTGAAGAGATTTGCTTGGTTTTTAAGGACCAATATGAGTGCTGTCCACCTCTGAAATAACTGATGAAATTTAGCTAATGGAGGCATAAAAGAATGAGACACAAGTTGTGAAAACACAGAGAAAGAACAAACAAAAAGCTTTTCTGTTTGGAAAAAAATAAAATCAATCAGGAAAAGTACTAAATACCAAAAAGAATAATGAGAGAGCGCATGTGTTGATGTGCCATTGTCTCATTCTCTGGTGATACAAATCAAGTGTTGTTGACTCACGGACTTTTCAGAGGTTGATTTTGTTTGGTTTTGTTTTAAAGTGAAGGCAACAATTATGGCACTGCTCTTGTTTCTGAAGTGTGTCTATGCTGCTTTTTTAACCGAGAGATGCTTTCCTATTCCAAGAGGCACAGAATCAGTGATTTCATTTAAATTAGTCTAGTCTTAGTCTGTTATTCTATTAGACTATTAGTTTATTCATTCTAATACACATCAGGACTCAGACGTCCTGTGGATGCCAGATTACCCATCCTTCTTACTTGAAATAGTTTGATATTTTTTTTCCCCTTCAGTTACACCTTATTTCTTGAGAAAGAGTTCTGGGTTTGATAACTGCAGACCATGAGTCAGTGATCAGATCTATCCAAAAGACACTAAAGCAATCATTTGGGGCTAGACAAAATGAAAAGCTTATTGTGTTTCAGTTATTTCAATTATAAAAAGTACCTTAAAACTGTATGTTCCAGATAGGACAAGTGTCTGTTTTCAGTGGACAAAGCTGAATTTCTCCTTCATGCAAATGCACCGATCTTTTTCTAATTTCTACGGAGCATTAAGGAAACCTTCAGTTAGAATGCTCAGCCAATACTGAAAGTTGTATGAATACAGTGATTGCTTTGAAGATCCTAGCACCTGTATTACCTTACTTTCTTGCTATTCCAAATAGCTGATAATACGCTAGCATCACTCATTTGCTAGCAAGAATTTCCAGCAAACTAGTTATAAGCCCAAGTAAGACCTTGTTCACCTTTGAAGTGACATAGTTCAAGAGACACTAGATTGTCCCAAATACATTCTGTGTCTAGAAAAAAAGATCTGAAAAAGATTAAGACATCCACAGTATGGTACCGATCCCTGTTTGACCCAGACAGTGCACACCATTTGACCTGCAAAGGCTGCTGTACACCATCTACCTGTAACTACAACATATGCTGCAGATGAACATGCACTTGGCTCCCTGAAGACAATATATATCCGATTACTTTAAATTATTATTCTGTAAAATCAGCAGGAGATAAATTTTCTGAAATACTACTTACATGCAGGAAAATACTGTGAGTTGGTTTTAAGCACTGTCTTGTACCTTGTGCAAAGAAACCCTGGATGGACAAAATGATTTTTTGTGGTTGGATACCGAAGTCCAAAAGTCTGATGATCCTTTTAATCCCCTGACATCTGTAGGAACCTAAAGATATCACCATGATAAAGTTCCCTGACCATCTAAAACATTTTTTAAAACAACTCATGCTAAACATCTATGGATTAAAGGCAAATAAAGAAATAAAATCATCCCAAGCTTTATTATACATACTCTTTCCAGGAGGGACAGAATGCGCCTCCAAGACCTAAGGTCAGCAACATGGATGAATTCTGGATTCATCTTTTCTTGTTCCTTGTCACTATATGATGTTTAGGTAGAATCTGAGCTACAAAGAGATGAGAACCACGCTGATCAGCTCTGACCAGTGCACAAAGGAAGACAGCTGTCAGGAGCCTCATCTGGGAATTCCTAAGCTTTTGTTCTGAATTAGCTATAGCTAATGACAGCTTTCAAGATAGTTTTGGGAGTGACTAATGTAATGACAACGTCTCTTGATCTCTATGGAACCATGAGTGATTACCAAAGGGTATTTTTTTTTTTTGGAGAAAGATGGATAGTAAGGAAAAAAAAAGAACTAAAAAGGAGTAAGAAACCCAGCTAAATAAACAGACCTTATATATTATGCATTCATCTTCTAGTTCTATTCAAAACCCTATTTCTATCAAATAATATTCAAAGTAAGCATTAACTTAATGAACAGCCTTTGGCAGACTGGAGTTTTACAGCTTCAGCTCTTGTCTGGATGAAGAATATTGAAATTTAAACATCATAAAAATGCGAAAGTAAAGCTGTTAACTTTTCAAATAAAAGACTTCCTACTTCCAGTGGACATATATCTGTACAAAATGCTTTTGCTGTTAAAAGGAGCTGATGAGAGCCAAATGGATCCAGCATTAATTTGTTTCAAACATGCATAATACTATGGAACATTATGCCAAAATCAGATGAGAAAAGTAAAGCTGCTTAGAAAATACAGCCATGCTCAACAATTTCTGCTAAGTTGTTTTTTTGGCACTAGAAAGATTCCTATAACCCAATTTCCACCTGCTTATTTGCTTTATATATATATATATATATATATATACACCATACGAAGTAAAGTGCCAAATGGGAAACTGCTAAGCAAAAGGTAACAAAACATAAGGTTTTTAACAGTTTGCTGTGTGAATGACATTATTTCTCAACTTACGGAAAAACAATATTTCAGGTTAGAAAAGTGATGGAGACATACAGTTGTTAAGGAAGTGTAAGTTCGAAGGCCAACCAAATCTTGCTTTGACAATTTATAGCAGTAAACAATCACAACAATTTATTGTAGTTAGTGTATTAATCCCAAGATTTATATATCCCTGCTTGTGAGTTTCACATAATAGAAATGAGTCAACAATTCAGTAACAAGTAATACAGACACAAATATTAAAATCAAAGGCCGAGATCATTTTCAAACAGATGGCTTCCTAATGGCTTCATTTATTGAAATAAATATTACTCAAGCCTGTCAGGGGAAGACAGTTTAACTAAAAAGCTATTTAATCACTTCTAATTGTGTATGTGCAAAATAGTCCAAGCTAATGCAGGCTAAGTTAGCAAATGTGACACAATATTGGCAAATGTAACAATGGCAAAGTTTTAACATTTCAAGCATAAAATTTCTCCCTTATGTACAGCCCTTCAGAAAACTTTCAGTCTTTTTCAGCCTCCTAAGAAATGTCAAGAATCAAATCCATTCCAGCCACTTCAACTGCAGCTGTTTGCACAAGGTTTGAACTGTGACTTGTTGTCTGAAGTTGATTTTCTTTCCAAATGTCTCATTAAATACCGTTATTTATTAACCCAGTCATTTTGAAGATCTATTGGTTTACACAGGCCTGTGCAAAAGGAAAATTAATCTCAACCTAAGTACATTTGGTTTGGGTGTTTTGTATATTAATTCTGTATTTTTATTAAAATGCATTTAATAAAATGCATTTATTCATTTAGTACATATAAAGAGGTGCTCTTTAAAATTTTTAAAGGGAAGACAAAGACAATTATTTCAGTTTATTAATTGAAATAAAGTAAAATGTAATAATAAGTAATAGTAATAATAGTAATTATTATAATTAAAAGCGGGATAACAAAGAGAGAGGAATAAAATCCAGTAAGCTCAGGTGATGCACAGTTCAATTGCTCACTGCCGCTGACTGATGCTCAGCCCGACCTGAGCAGCGATCAGTGGCTCCCGGCCAGCTCCTCCCAGTTTCTGTTACCTGAGCTCTGTGGTTTGGAATACCCTTTGGGATAGTTAGGGTCAGGTTTCCTGGTTTCCTGCCTCTGCTCCCTCATGGCGTCTTGAGCTCCTCCTCACCGGCAGAGCAAGACAGACTGAGAAGTCCTTGACTTAGTGTAAGCTTGACTTAGCACCAGCTAAACCATCAGTGTGTTATTAATATCGTTCTCAGACTAAAGCCAAAACACAGCACTGCATCAGCTCCTAGAGAGAAAACTAACTCTATCCCATCTGAAACCAGGACATAGGACAAGATCCTTCTTAAACAAATTGTCACTGAAAGGCAAGTTCAATTTGCTCTTGACATTGCTTTTGTTCTGCAGCCAATGAGAAAAGAGCTGGGCAGTTCCAGAAAACTATTTAATCTCATTAGACCTCAAAACCTGCATTAGCAGGAGATGAACCATCCTCCAGAAGGGTTTTTTCCGACTGAAACTGACGTGTAGCTTCAACAAGATGAAGCTTTAATTAGTTGTTTCAGTGAAATCAATCCTCTTATATTTGGAGTATGAGTACTTAAGTCTTTGATTTAGGAGTAGATGCTCGAGTGTGTCACATCCTTAGAAATGGCAGACAAATTAATACAGAAAGAAAATGCTTGGCAACTCATTTTGCCAATTTAAAGCTTTGAGAGAACTGTGAAGGTTTCCTATTACAGAGTTTATCCATGCCTAATGCCTGCTACCATGGCTCCTGCTGGGGAGCTGAGGGAGGGATCACAAGCTTGGTAACTTCTCTGTCATCGACATTAATAATAGATGTTACTTCAGCCTTCAAGACAAGAGAAACTAACAATTGTTCACCTTTTAAATTGAGATGACCACATACACAAAAACTCTACAAGCTTTTAAACAGAAGCTTTAATTGCATTATTTCTGTTTGCGGGGTGATTTTCTGTTGCAGCAATTTGGAAAGAGTCAGTTGCCAGTCAGGAAACTATAAATGCTAAAGTTGGTCTGCACAAAAATCTCTCCCTACTGCACACATTCAACACTGATATCACAGCAAAATATTTTTAACCTTTACACTGCAAATTAACAAAATGTGTAATGATTTATGTATATTCACCTTGCCTAAATTCTTCTGGACTAAATTAAGCAATGACTTCTTTGAGGTGCTTCTATTAAAGAGGCGAATACTGCACTTCACATGCAATGCATATAATACAGGAGGAATTACATCCTGAGCAAATAAAAAGCCCTTTTAGAGTTTGTCACCTTTCTTCATGAGTCCCACAGACATTTTCTCTGGACTCAAATAACCCTCTCTCTCTCTCTGCATAAATCATGTATTTTATGAGTGTCTGTACTGTGTGGTTTTTAAACCCCAGACACTTCCAAGCCACCTTTATAACCCTTCTCCTAGAGATATCTGGCTCCCCAGCAATATTCTTAGTTGGCAGAATGTATGTGATCTTTAAAAACACCAATCTTTACTTTTTACTCTGAAGTCCTAATAAGTCCAAAGCACAAGATAAAACACTGTGCTAGAATAAAACAGAACAAAGACTTTGTTGAAACTTCAGAAAAAAATCCAGCTAAACAACAGTCTAAAAAATTCTGAAAAATAAACATTCTTAAAAAAAATAAAAATAAAAAATTGACACAAAATAAGCAACAACAAAAAAAAAACGTGAAAGTGAAATTAATGCTGAAATTTTCATTTAAAAAAAATTCTACCTGTAGGAATACAAAGAGCGCAAATGGAAGTTGAAATAAGAAACCAATTTGAAGCCTTACTTCTTCTTCACTATATTCTTTATTCCACAAACTCTAAAGCAAAAACAGGAGGGCACATTAGATTGTTGCAAGGAGATACTTCTACTAGGGAGAGTTCAAGGAAAAAGAAACTAAAAGAATTCAATGTACCCCTATTTTTAATGCAATCAGACTAATACAAGTAAGTGGATTAGACCTTAAAGTCTTGGTCTGCCTGTTCTGGAAGACTGAATACACGAGTTACACAAACACACACTTAATATTAACCAAGAAAACATGGACTGTGATTTTGAAAAATAGCTGTTCTAATTGTTCGTTTACTTCACTCCCCCATCTCCTCCCAGCTGCATTGTTTTGTGCAAGTTGCACAGAAAACCCACTTCTGCATTGCTCTGTAACTACACAAGTTACGCTTACAGTGAATATTTATCTGCTTGAACTTAGACATGCTTTCAGTGCCTACAGCACTGAAGACATTTCAAAAAGTAAGAAGTTGTATTTTTTGCCTAAGGCAACTTCCCAGAATGAATATATGAAATCTCTTACACAGTAATCAACTTCCACATGCACAAGGACTTAGTACACATTGTTCAAACTAATTCTCACTGAACTGAACATACGTTTCCAACTTCATGCTCTCTATTGGCAGTTTACAATACCAGGAAAGCTGCGTTATAGGTCCTTTCAGGACAAGAAAAAAGGGAGGAGGGGGAGAGAACAATTCCATATACTAAGATTCTATAACACAACACCATGTCTATAAATTTAATTAGAACACAGAATAATACACTTTAGCTACAACACTGGAAAGAGGGAGGGGAGGGAAAGGATGAAGATGGTAAAATATGGTATTTCACAGTGAAGGTATATCCAGGAATGACTTAAGAAAGACAAATGAGGCAGAATATCTTTAATTGTGTACAAACATATCTGTCAAATGAAACTGAAGAAACCTGTTGTACCTGCCTTTTTCAAACACTTACTAATAGATAGAAAAGCATCTATTCAATAGGTATTGCCTTTATGGACTATGTTCACAACACCCTGAGTAACTGCTCATTAAATTAATATAAGTAATTATGATTTTCATATGTAATAATGCCTCACATAAAAACAGAATATACTCCTGGATCTCAACTGAATTCAGTGTCAGAGTACTAACATCAGATATATAACTATTAACTCCATGTTACAGATAAAGACACTGGAGGCAAGGATGGATTAAAGTGAGTCACCCCATGTCATACTAAAAACTGGTGGCTAAGCTGAGAGTGACAAAACTCAGATTATCCAGTGCTGTGCCACCAGGAAAAAAAAGAAATTATCTGTCTCATAAATAACAGAGCAGCTCAGAAGTGTTTCTCTACTTTGCCAACATTGTGGATAAATGTTGGCAGTGTAAATGTGTGGAATTTGGCATAGAGCCTCTTTTCTTACAATGTGTCATTCATTCTCATTTTTAGCGTTTCGGTGGCTGTTCCTTTTAGGTGGCTATTAAAGGGAAGAAAAAGAGAACAAAACAAAACAGGAGAAAACACTTATTTGACACTAATGAAACACGAAATTTAAGCAGACCATCATTCTAGCTTTATGGCAGTAAACCAGCTCTACAATATCAATACCAGGTTAAATCCTGGAGTCAGCCTAGCCCCAGGATGTATCAAATCTTAAAATTTCTGGTTTTATTGTGTTGGGAAAACGCGAACTTCTTGGTGATATGTTTTTATGGTGAAGTGGAAGGAAAGAAATGCCAGTGAAATTGCCAGAGCCATTACTCTGTACAGAGCTAGCAAAAATAGGGAATGCTGTACTGTTTCTCTTCATAATGCTGTAAATCTTTACCGGTTCACTAAATGGCTATACTCAACTAGAATCTTGAGCTAAATAAATTATTAAAATCACATTTACAAAACACTGTAAATCTGCATAGATTTGAGTGCCTGAACTTCATTCTATGCACCGTCCAGCCCAACATAAATCAATGTCCTCAGGTACACCAGAAACTGTATAAACAGTAAGTTAAAATCAGAATAATTTTATTTGTTAGCAATAAGGAATATTAAAACTGTCTGAAACTCATAAAAGTTAAGTCTAAACAAATGAAAATATTAGCTTAAATAAGCTTTGCAACAGCAGCCTGAGCATAAAAATGCAAGCTTTTCAGGTGGGAGTTTTTAATCTAGCTCATGACTAAATAGAGATACCCCAGAAAATATAACCTTGAATCTCTGAGATTGAACTGATTTTTTCTTTTTAAGTACAAAATAAAACCTCAAATTTTATCACCACTATGGATGAAAAACATAAAATCTATGTTTATAGCTACTATTATCTGTATCGGTTCCACAATTTAATCTTAATAAATAATATCTACAAGCTATAAGCATTTCCAGAAGATACTGACTTTATTAAAGTCTCTAAGCCATAGCTACTTATGTATCATTTCAGTAATCAAAGAAGATTTCTATCTTTTGAGGATGAGACTGTATTGCAAGAATTAAAAGCACTGTGAAGGCAAGTATAGAATCCCTTAAATTGTACCTTATTCCACACTAAGTTTGAAAATCTATTTGTGAACTGTTCAGGATTAAGTTTCATGCTGCTGTGTATTTCACAGAGCAGTGGAAATACAAATGAACTAAAGAGGAACAAAAAGTTATTATTCATATGTGTTACAAATTCTGGTATAACCGCATGTAAACACACAGACCAAGATGTTTGCAGATTCCCACTAACTATGCATTTCAGTGCTAAAATTCAGATGAATAACCCACAGTGGAATACAGACAAATCACCCTACTAAGAAATACTGAAGTTTCAGGCAATTTCTAGCAGCTTTTCAGGTTTCAAGTTTAGGATTCTGTAGAATATAATATTCAGTAGCACATATTGCATGAAAATTGGGCATTGTACAAGGAAACTTATGCAGCTGCTTCAAGTCTGAGGCTTGAATTTGTAGCTCACAGTCAACTCCGCTAAAAAAAGTTGGAGCATGGAAGGTGTGAGACAGTTGCAGACACGTGACAGTGAGCTGGATCCCAGAGAAGTGCATGAACTGACATGTCAGAATATGATTAAGTGCCAAGCAGTGATTTAAACAGGGCTCAAACTTCAGGAAATGAAAGGGGAGTGGGAGACTGTACTTCTAAATGCGGTATAATACTATTTAATCACTAAGCCATTACCTTCTTCAAATGAAATATAAGTGAAGCACTCAAGATTTTCAACTCAACTATGTAAGTTCTCCAGTTACTCGTCTGTTTGGATATTTGGAATTTTATAAGGGTTAAGTTCCTGCTTTGGTTTTATTATTAAGCAGATACCGTGTATCTATGATTATGGATGCTTTAACTTATTTATATTACCCATTTTTTCCATTCCAGTTTCCAGTACTAATTTCAGTTACCTAAAAGCCAGCCAGAGCATGTTTAAATGGAACCACCCATCCAGAGGGAACAGTAGCATAGTTCAGATTCACTCCAGTTTCTATTGCACAGAAAGAAGTCTGGGACATGACAGCACTCTGACAATGTGTTATCTACAATGCTAGCTCTGTGCTGCTTGTACCACAAGCTTTGAAAATTCAGTGTGATGATTTTTATTTGAATTTATTTTGCTTGTGGATATATCTTAGTAAGGCTCCTCTAATATGTGTCTGCTAGGTTCAGAACATACAGAGCAAGAGCAGCAATGGAAAAAACATAAAAGCTAATGCAAGTGTCCTGCAACATTTTCTAATCTACTGTAAGTCCCTTTATTTACATCTCACTCCAGTAAACATTTTTCCTTTTTCTAGATTAGACTACACTGACTTTGGAAAGCTCTTCACTTTTCCTGAGACAGAACTTGAAAAGCATCTGACCATTTTGCCAGACCCAACCCTAATTCTACCTGAAATGCAAATACATTTTAGCATTAAAAAAAGAAGACCCCTTAACCCAAGTTCCCTGAACATGAGTTAGCTAGCACTTCAGTTACTCAGAATACTAGATGAGCATCAGCTTCCTGCTATTTTTTTCCCAGAAGTTTCTACAGCTGGACTGCTAACAAATAAAACTTCAGTCAGATTTACAGGCCAAAAAGATCATTTACTCTGTTCTGTTTCCCACAGTACTGAGATGACAATGCTTGGCCTTATTCGTCATATCATATAGCCATCTGATTGCAGACATCAAATACATTTAGAGCTAGACAACACAGTTTCAGATTTTTAGAATGCATTTTGCAACACAATCAAGTCACTTCCTGACCACCCAAAAAAAAATCCCCCCCAAACCATAATGGAATAGAAATTGAATATTCTGTTCAAAGATGACTGCTAAGGCAAACAGGTCTTGTTGTGGCGGTGCCTCTCTCCAAAATCTGGTAACACCCTCAGAATTATCTTTAAACTGAAAAATTAAGCAGAAAACTCGAAAAACTTAGGAGTATCTATAGAGTCTTCCAGCTGTCTCAGAGAAAAATACAGACAATAAACCTAGCAGGAGTGCTTGATAGGGAAATATTGTTCACTTTTACAAACTGAAATGACAGTTATGGCTTAGAATGTTTAGGCTGGCAGAGGACTTTCTGAGTTTCATGCTCTGCCAGGGATGAGGGGAAGTCAGGAAGAAGCCAGGAGGAAGCAGAGACAGGGCACCTGACCCAAACTGATCAAAAAGGTATTCCATACCACAGCACGTCATACCCAGGATGTAAAATGGAGAGGAGAGACTCGGAAGGGGGGGGCGGAGAGCACGGCATGGTCAGGCTTGATACCAGGTGAGGGGGGTGCACTGCATGAGGGGGGAGTGAGTGAGAGAATTGTTTGAGGGTCTTAAATCACCACAGTGAAGTGCCCAGACTGTTATTAATGTACAAAAATGTAGTTACTTTGTAAAGATTTGTACTTTAAATAACACATTATTGGCATTTAAGAGAAGACCTATGGAATATAAGTAGTAACCATAGAGCTTCTTAAACTTTTACATGCATGTGAACAGTTATAGACCATGCTAGTGACAATGTATTTGCCCCTAGGAAGGAGAAGACAGCCTAGAGAAAAAAAAAAACTCAGGGGAAACCTCATCACCCTTTCCAGTATTTAAAGGGTGACAACAAAGATGGAGAGTCCGTTTTTACAAGGAGTCACGTGGAAAAGACAAGGGGTAATGGGCATTAAGTAATTCCCGAGGAGAAATTTTTCACACTGACAACTATCAGCCATTGGAATAATCTCCCCAGGGAGGTGGTGGATTCCCCATTGCTGGACACTTTCAAGATCTGGCTGGACAGGGTCTCAGGACATCTAGTCTAGGTCATGATTTGCCTAGAAAAGTTGGGACAGATGATCCCTGAGGTCCTTGGAAACCTGGCATTCTATGATTCTGTGATAAACAGAAGGTATTATTCTGCTCCTGTGTAGAACATTTGTATCCTGCACACCATCTGAGTACTCAACATTTATACACAGTATTAATATACCTGCATGTTATGAAAGCACTTAAACCCTTTTTCTCAATCTAGTTTTACAATTAACTAGTCACTAGCCATTTCCTTGTCAGAGCATCACTGAACACTGCCTACATGAGGTCTTATTTGCACAGGCCTTTTCAGTTCCATTTAAGAAACATTAAATGTATAGAATATTTAAAAAACTAACAACATGTTTGCTGATATCCTTTGTCTATTTTCTTATAGTATATTTTAGGTTTTTTTAGGTTTTGGGTGAGCTCTTCATCCTCCAAGGAGAAAACTCTTCCAGTCTCCTCTAGCTTTTACAATATTTAACAGCGTATTGTTCTCCAGGCTGTTATAGGAGCAGTTTTCCAGTGCATCCAGCCTTGGCTTGCAGCATTTCTTTGCACTGGTGGTAGCATGGCTGAACAGGCACATATTGGTCCCACAGTCCTTTGCAGTATGTTTAATAGTCACCATGCCAGGTTACTAATTATATGTTTCATTTCATGTAAATATTCTGCATATGGAACTGGAGTGTTTTATCCATTAATACGCTGAGATTTCACAGATTGCCTGAGTCATAAACCAGCCTGTGAGATGGTAAAGAGACTACAGTTTCAAAACACAGTGAAAATTTCAGTTCTTGCAGAGGGAAACAAGTTGAAATCTATTTGCCAAAATGAGCAACGGAGATCTAAATATTGATCACAGTTAACAAATGTACCTTAGACTGAATGCCTACATTTGAAATTGTACTGTTTTCAATTCACAATATTTTTATTCAACAATTTATTTCGATTATTTCTTCTTAAAGGAAATATGCACATAACTAAAAACTGTATGTAGTGGAAATATAAAGCATTTTTCAAAGAATTGTGAATGCAACAGTACAGCTGTGTTTATGCGTGCTAGTTTGTCAGGTTAGTATTTAAGGAACAAAGTGTTCGATTTATTTAACACTGAGTAAGCACTTTAGTAAATAGAAATAAGTAAGAATGTGGTAGCCACAGTTAAATTTAGTGTGCCTCAATTGAAACTGTTGAAATATACATGGGAAGGAAAAAAGGGAACTACCTTTATTAAAGAAACGGGAATTCAGAGCCTAGCACAATTCTGTCTCACATGAGCTCCTGTATAAGCAAAACAAACAAAGCAATGCAAAACTTACCAAATCCCTTACTTAAAATAAGAAAACATCTAGATTAAAAAGCACCCACTGATAAAAAAAAAATCTTCTATATTGGTGTGAGTGCATGTTTTGGCAAGACAGAAGAAAATCAGCTTTTACAGATACTGGAGCACATCTGTAAAAAGCATCTAGCTCTTGCTCATAACATACATACCCTAAGATTAAGTATCATACACACAAAAAGAAACCCGATCTCTTCTAAAAACAAAGATCTGTATTAGCGCACTCATCAAGTCTTTGAAAATTATCAGACTAAAACTGGAAATCCTCTCATAACACCGCATCCTTTTTTTTTTTGCCATGAGAAATAGTACACTTTCCTCAGAAAGGTACTACTTTCTACTATTACTTACATATTTTATACATTAGAGTAGTAATTTTAGAAGCTTCTCTTTTACAGATTCCTTCCAAAGTGAAAAAATAGCCCCATCTTACTAACTTTAGAGTAGTACTAGCATGGAAATGTGTTAAAATTGAGCATCATTCTGTTCTTCAGTCTTCTATAAACTCGATTTCTTAAAGTTTGTATAGGTGCTATTTAAGGTTTTAAGATAAGCTAAATCAAATTTAGATTTTCAGTCTGAGCAATCAGCATATTACCACTGTCACCACAAGTGCTTAAAAATGTTTTTCAGGGTAGTTGTAAGGAAAATAAGTATTGTTAAAACTGTCAGTCTAAAACACTCTTTCATATTTAGTCTAATTCTTCTAACTCTTTCCTCCCCAAAAAAAGGCAATCCATAAAAAGACTAAAGGGTACTAAATAAGTTATTCTACCAGTGAATCCTAATTTTAATTCAGGCTCATGCTTTATCAAACACTTATTCAATTAACAACCTGTAAATGCAGTATTCATTTCTGTACACTTTGTTTTTAAAAAACAGACTGTGTTTACAGATACACACAGTTTATAGATTAATACATTTCTACGATGAAGGCCTTTGAATGGGATCATAGTAACAACATTTGGTGGTTTGTATCTGTTGTGGTTTAAGCCCAGACGTAACTCAGAAAACCATGCAGTCTCTCTCTCACTCCTCCCTTTTCCTCCCCCCACTCCCAGAGGGATGGGGAGGAGAATCAGAAAGCTACTAAGAAGGAGAAAAATGACTGCTACTGCTGAACCCAGGACAGTATCTAATGTACAACACACATACCATATTAGCCCAGGTTGGTTGGCTAGAGTGGAAGGCTTCCAGACAAGCATCAAAAAACTTCTTGACAGGATGCTTTTGCTGACGTGTGAGGAAATGAACAGGAAGAAAAGGTTATTTTGTTCAACCTCCTAAGGACTTACCCTGGATTTCACATTGGACATGAAATGGTCAATTAGGCATCAAATTCCTATTCTTGGATAGAATGGAAACTAAAAGAACGGGTTACCATGCATAACTGCAAATAATTTCTAATGTAAGAAATTATTATTAAGATGTTACAAGCACTTGAGAACACCTTAAGAGTTGCACCCTCTGCAACTGAAGAATTTACTTCAATTAGGAAACCTGGCAGTGTCCTAAATGAAGTACTTAAAATAGTGATCTGTTTTAGGAGAATGGAACATTAAACATCTCAAGCATTTACTCCCTAAAATTTACCAATACAAACACTTCCCATTAACTTATTCAGAGACTAATCATTTAGTATCACCATAAACATTCCTTAATCTGTTTTAGTAACAATTACTTTTTAAAACCTAGGCTAGTATGGTACAATCTAGCAGAAAGTGTTAT
>JASSUY010008853.1:0-12805 GCA_032466535.1 Forpus xanthops
AAATTCTTTACTGTAAGGGTGGTGAGGCACTGGAATGGGTTGCCCAGGGAAGTTGTGAATACTCCATCACTGGTGGTATTCATTTCTGGGTTGGACGTAGCCTTGGGTGACATGGTTTAGTAGGAGGTGTTCCTGAACCTGGCAGGGGGTTGGAACTAGATGATCTTAAGGTCCTTTACATCCCTAACTATTCTATGATTCTATGAAAGCAAAGGATAACACAAAACCAAAATGCTAAACAATTTGCACTCCCTGTAGTGAGGCAATTACCTTGGAAGCTCTTTATAGAATGAATTCTGCCGAAGCTTCAAGAGCACTTACCACTTCCTACTGCATTAGTGGCACTGTAGTTAACACTATGGGTAGAAATTGCAGAGGAATAAGTATTACAGGCATGGAAATTAACAGACCACCCTGCTAATGTCAAATTCCCAGTTCTAAGGAAATTTACAATTTCATAAATGCAAATATGTCCCTCTGGAGGAAGGAAGGGGGGAGGGGAGGGAAGGGGAGAGAGAGGATATATATAGCAGCAAATTATTTCATATTAAAATCACCAACATTCAGAAAAAAGTCTTGCTCAAGGAGTACAAAATCATACTTGAAGATCACAGTGTTAAATGAGGACACATAATCCTCTAGAAGGAAATGGTGAAAAGCTGAACTTGTCAAAAATATTTCAGAAGGAAGATTACTGTCATTGCTTTTTCTTGCTGAAGTGTAATCAGTGTGGCACCTTAGCAATTGCAGTTACATACCTTTATGTTTGAGAGTACAAATATAGGAAGTTTTTTACATATCTGGTCTGAACATGACATCTGCTTAGTCACAAAGATATATTCCTAGGAGATGACTATGAATAAATCACATTAAACATAGCAAAATGCGATAAACTGTTGCTGAGCTAACTACTTATCATGACAGAAAAACACAAGGATTTTACCTTGTACTTCATTTGCGAAATTCAAAATCAAAGAAACTTATTTTTTAAAAGAATTTTCTTTTTCCTTTACATTTTTAACAGTGAAAAATACGTGATTTAATATTGTTTTAATTATTATTTTTATACTTATCTGTATTTCTGTACTTTTGAGAAGTTGTGTTTTATATAAGCTTTTCCGTCTTGCATTTTTGTTTGAATACAGTGCAGACTATTTTGTTTATTAGCTCAGAAAACATATGTAACCTGTGTGGTACAGAGTCATTGCAGACGTGCTCAAAAAAGCAGTTGTCCATATTTTTCCTTCAATTACACTCACATAACTTCATTGCAATGACTTCAGTGACAAAATGTAACAGAAACAAAATTTTACTTACATTTGATAGAATCATTCTTTTTAATAATATTTGCAGACTTGGTAAGTACAATTTTAAACAGTGCACATCAGAATATTAGACTATATTTCTTAATTTTTCCTGTTTGCCTTGAGTGTACTTCAAATTTAACTGAAGCATTGCCACACATAAAATAAATTAAAGATGTAATATCATAGATGTTAAATTTTGTCTCAACAACTCGCCTTCTACAAAAACAGATCTGGGTTGTAACTTAGGGCAATAGAGGTTGATAAAACTTTCTACAGTAGTGAACATCCTGTCTGCACTGTGCCTGAAGGAGCAGTTCCTTTAAGATCCCAATATTTAGCTCCCCAAAAATAGAAACATTATCACCATGATATGAAATACATGTCCCTTGTAACATCTGTCTACTAGTTTTATTTTTCCACCAGAACTAAGACCAGCAGGGCTAGAGAATGATGAAGCATTACAGTCAGTCTAAAAGTATAAACAGGAATATTTATATCCTGTGCAAATCAAGATACACAGCTTCTGGAACTCTGTTGTTACCTCTATGGTGGATCCAATGCTTCTTCTGGGGAAACAAGGCTGCCTCTTAGCAGAAAATACAGTTGATTGTGGTGATTTGGTTATTCAAAGCAATATTCAATTCAAAGAACCAATTCAAATACTCAGTTCCAAAAAAACATGACAAAAACACTACACAATTCGGTTACTGTTCTCCACTGAATGCTACAGTCACATCTGGTGAAAGCCTGTTTTCTACAATGCAATTTTGAGATCTTGGTAAAGTATTTGTTTACATTAACTCAGTGTTTATATTCCAAAAGCTTGATATTTCGGATCAAAATCTGCTGCAATGCACTCTGAAACACAGAAACATCGAAAGATAGAATATTTATGGTTGGAGAGGAGCTTAAGATTATCTAGTTCTAGCCCCCCTGCCATGGGCAAGGACACCTCCCACTAAACCATGCCACCCAAGTCTATGTCCAACCTGGCCTTGAACACTGCCAGGGATGGGATATTCACAACTTCCCTGGGCAACCCATTCCACTGGCTCACCACTCTTACTGTAAGGAATTTCTTCCTCGTATCCAATCTAAACTTCCCCTGTTTAAGCTTGAACCCGTTCCCCCTTGTCCTCTCACTACAGTCCCCCATGAAGAGACTCTCCTCAGCATCCCTATAGCCCCCTTTCAGATACTGGAAGGCTGCTAAGAGGTCTCCACACAGCCTTCTCTTCTCCAGACTCAACAGACAAAACTTTCTCAGCCTATCTTCATACAGAAGGTGCTCCAGTCTCCTCATTTAACTCATGGCCCTCCTCTGGCCTTGCTCCAACAGCTCCAAGTTCTTTTTATGTTGGGGACACCAGAACTGCACACCATTCGCCAGATGAGGTCTCACAAAAGCAGAGTAGGGTGCTCTCACCTCCCTCAACCTGCTTTTCACACTCCTTTTGATGCAGCCTAGGATACGGTTGGCTTTTTGGGCTGCAAGAGCACACTACCCACTCATGTTCATTCTCTCATCAACCAACACCCCCAAGTCCTTCTCCTCAGGGCTGCTTTAAATCTCATTTCCGCTCAACCTGTAGCTGTGCCTGGGATTGCTCCGACCCAGGTGTAGGACTTTGCACTTGACATGGTTAAACTTCATCAGGTTGGCATCAGCCTACCTCACAAGCGTGTCAAGGTCCCTCTGGATGACATTCCTTCACTCCAACATATCAGCCGAAAAACACAACTTTGTGTTATCGGCAACCCTGTTGTGCGTGCACTCAAGCTCACTGTCCAAGTCACCAACAAAGATGTTGAACAACACTGGTCTCAACACCGATCCCTGAGTGACACCACTTGTTACTGGTCTCCAGCTGGACATTGAGCCATTGAGCACAACTCTTTGCATGTGGCCATCTAGCCAGTTCTTTATACACCGAGTGGTCCACCTACCAAACTGATGACTCTCCAACTTGGAGACAAGGATGTCATGTGAGACAGTGTCAAATGCTTTGCACAAGTCCAGGTAGATGACATCAACTGCTCTACCCCTGTCCATCAGTTCCATAGCCTCATCATAGAAGGCCACCAGACTGATCATGCAGGATCTCCCCTAAGTGAAGCCATGCTGTCACCAACCACATTCTTGTTTTTCACATGCCTCAGCATGCCTTCCAGGAGAATCCACTCCAAGACTTTGCCAGGCACAGGGGTGAAGATGACTGGCCTGTAGTTCCTCAGCTCATCCATTTCCCCCTTTTCTCAAATTTCCCTTTTTCCAGTCATTGGAACTTCACCTGACTGCCATGATTTTTAAAATATGATGGACAGTGGCATAGCAACTTCATTTCCCAGCCCCTTCAGGACCCGCGGATGGATTTCATCAGGTCCCATAGACTTGTGTACATTCAGGTTCCTAAGATTGTCTCAAGCTAGGTCCTCTCCTACAGTGGGCCCAGTGTCTTCATTCTCACTGTCCCTGCATCTGCCTTCCAAGACTTGGGTGATATGGTCAGAACATATTCCACCGTAGGCTGAGGCAAAGAAATCATTAAGAACCTCAGCTTTCTCCAAATCCAGGGAAGCCAGTTCTCCTGATAGCTTCCAGAGGGAGCCTATGTTGCCACTAGTCTGTCTTTTATTCGCTATGTACCTATAAAATCCCTTCCTGTTATCCTTAACATTCCTAGCTAATTTTGATTCTAAATGGGCCTTAGCTTTCCTAACCTAGTCCCCACCTTCCCAGACAACATCCCTGTATTCTTCCCAGGCTGCCTGTCCTTGCTTCCACATTTTATAAAACTTTTTTCCCCTCGAAGTTTCCTCAGCAGCTTCTTATCCATCCAAGGAGGTCTCCTGGCCCTCCTGCAACATTTCCTTCTAGCTGGGATTTATCACTCCTGAAGTTGCAGCAGGTGATCCTTGAATATCAACCAACAGTCTTGGGCCCCCCTGCCCTCTAGGGCACCATCCCACGGAATCTTACTAAGCAAGTTCCTGAAGAGGCCAAAGACTGCTCTCTTGAAGTCCAGGGCAGTGAGCTTGCTGCACACCATTCTCACTGTTCTGAGGATATCGAATTCAACCATCTCATGATCGCTGCAATCAAGGCTGCCCTGGAGCATCACATTTTCAACCAGCCCTTCCCTGTTGGTGAGGGTGAGGTCAAGCATGACACCTGTCCTTGCCGGCTCCGCTATTACTTGCAGAAGGATATTCTCTTCCACACAGTTGAGATCCACACAGTCGAGGAACTTCCTGACTTGCATGTGCCGGGCTGTACCATCCCTCCAATACATATCAGAGTGGTTGAAGTCCCCCACGAGAACAAGGTCCTGCGAGCGTGAGGCTGTTCCTATCTGTCGATAGAGTGCTTCATCCACAGAGTCCTCTTCGTCAGGTGGTCTGTAACAGATCCTCAAAATAATGTCTCCCATCACTGTCCTCCCTTTATCTCTGACCTACAAACCCTATGTCAACTGCTCACCTGTCCCCAGACTGAGTTCCATACTCTCTAGCCTATCCCTAACATAAACACCAACTCCCTCTCCCCGCCTACCAGACCTATCTTTCCTAAAGAGCCTGTAACCTTCCATTCCAACACACCAGACATAGGAGCCATCCCACCATGTTTCTGTGATGCCTCTTATATCATACCCTCATAGATGTGCACACATCTCCAGTTCCTCTTGCTTCTTCCCCATGCTACAGGCATATGTATAGAGGCATCTGAGCAGAGGTCCAATTGAAGCCGGCTCGTTGGCTGGAGTAGCTGGAGTATCTCTACACTGCTCCAAATGTTTACTGTAGGTGCTGGTAAGTGACTGGGTGTGTTGGGATGAATAATAACCCCATCTATGTTTCTGCTTGTGTTCTGCAAAAGAATAGGCTACATCTAAAAAAAAACACCAGGAAATGAGTTTGCGATGAACCCCTGGTCATCTCCAATGACAAACAACTTACACTCTGGCTCTGTTTTGAGCCAGTTCAGATAGCTGTTACATTTAACAGTACTCTCACTTTGGGCTGCTACATCAATCACTTTTTATCTCACAGATTTCTGATATCTTGTTTCTACACCTTGAAGCCATCATTCCTGAGGGAGATTATTCGAAATTTAATATGCAAATCATGTACCAGGTCTGCTTCCTTCACTTTCTGTAATCCTCCAGAATTTTATAGAGTAGAAAAGAGAAGTCTTGAGTAAATATGTCACCTGACCTCTGTGATGAGCGCATACCTTGCTTCCTCTTTTATTTGACTTTACGGACATACCTATCAAGTTTGATGTTGCAGGGCTTGCAGTGTCTCCTGGAAAGAGCTAAGACTTTAATTTCCTAGTGGCTTCCATGAAATCTGAGATTATTCTGTAAATTCAGATGTTACCATGCCTGCATAGAGCAGCAGATTTTTGCCTTAGTGATAATATGTTTTCTAATAGTTAATTATTCTTTTCCACTGAAAATTGCACATATTAGCAAGAATTTCATAATCTAGCATAGTTAGTAGTCATCTGATATCTCAGATGTCAACTTTTTGTCTGACTTCCAAGATTACTGATACAAAGCATTTGCAAAACATGTTCATGCTTTCAGTTAGTGTTTATACCACAATGAGCTTGATATACTATTGATCCCTCTTAGCATGGTTGCCAAAATTCTCTCCAGCACAGCAATACCCTGTAATTGAAGTTGCACAGCTGAGAAAAATAAAAAAAGTTCCCATTTTAGGGTAATTAAAATGATATAATATTTTAGAGTTGCTAAGTGTACTGCATAAGATATTCATGTGAAAATAATTTCACAGTGAAGTCTTCGTGACAAGTTAGTTTGCAGGCAATATTGCATATTCAAAGCCTAGACATCATCTCTTTTCCTTCCACTAGGAACAAAATAAATCATCCCTAAATTTCACTTAGCCATACTCAAATACTAATACTGGGATCTTTCTCTTCACTATGGCTGAAGTAGTATGCAATTTTTCGGAAGGGCAAAATACTACTCTCTGATGTAGACTGCAAACCCATTGTCGCAAGTAAAAGTGAATACACTTTTCCAATTCTGTGTGAATTCACTTTCAGTAAAAGCTGACTGGGCTGCCCAGCTGGGGTTTAGACAATACCATATTATCCCTGCAACTAAAAAGGCATAATTGTGAAAAAATGTGAGAACACTGATTATGAAAGAGAACATTAGGTACAGCATAGGCTGAAAGTTTCTTATGTTGTGTGTGATTCTTGAAGAGGAGAAGGACATAATTTTCACCTAACCATTAACTTAATTAAGGTGACACATAGTGAGCGTAATACATTTAACTTGGTAAAAAAAAAAAAAAAAAAAAAAGACAAAAAAACCCAAACAAACAAAAAAAAAAAACAAACAAGGAACAACAACAAAAAAAAACCCTGCAAATAAAACCTTTAAACTGTAAATAATGTTGAAGAAAAACAACAGAACAAATAGAAGTTTTATTTTCCTTTACCTTTTATGAAAATAAATGTATTTGATGAAAATTAAAATACATGTATATATATATATATATGAAATTGCATAGTTGCATGACTAAACCACTAAGACGTCCATAAAATGGGGAGTCGGGTCAAGCCATGCTGCTCTGTACAGAGCTGATGTAGTGTCTCACCTTTCCTGTAGCTCTTCATAAGGTGGTGGCACCAGTGCCCAAAGTATGTGGTAGCGCAGTCGCAGGCACCGTAGCCAAGGGAGCCCTGAGCCCTAGTAATTTTTTTTTTTTCTTTTCTTTTTAGGATCTCTACTGGTGATGCCAGGAAAAAGCAGAGGGTCATAGTGGAAGGAACAGAGGCACTGATTTGTCAGCCAAACTCAGTTGCAAGGGAGGAGTGTTGCCTACCAGGGACTCAGATCAAGGATGTTTCAGAGAGGCTGCCTGCTGTAGTAAGTCCCGCTGACTATTACCACTTCTAGTGATCCATGTGGGTGTTAGTGATATAGATAGGAGTAGCCTGGAGAACATAAAGAAGGACTACATGGCCCTGGGAGAGGTGGTTATGGGTTCTGGAACTCAGATTGCCTTTTCACCAATTCTCCAGGATGCAGGGGAGGACCTTAAAGAGGCTAGGAGGATTGGCCAGGATAATAAATGGTTAGAAGGGTGGTACTGTAGTCAGGGGTTTGGATATCTAGAACATGGGACTCAATTTAGTAGGCCAGGTCCATTGGAGGCTGGTGGAGCTGGTCTGACAAAGAAGGGGAAGAGTAGTTTTGCTAAGAGGCTTGCCAGATTGGTCAAGGATGCTTTAAACTAGGCATGTTGGGGGATGGGGTTATCATTTCATCCCAACACACCCAGTCACTTACCAGCACCTACAGTAAACAATAACCTGAAGGCTAGCTGCAGAGTTGAACAAAGTTCTTAGCAAGAGTCTCAGGGAATAAATTATTAAAATCCCACCATGTGCTGGTAATGATGGCTTCAGATATTAGGTGATCAGCCTTCACTGACTTTCCATGAAAGTTCAGTAAATCCCTTAGAATCATGTGAAATTTGTTGCCTAAATCTTTGGTCATAAATTTCATTCTGAATATGCAATCTACATCAATGGGGAATATTTTCTTATTCAGTTCCAGCTGCGTACATGGCCTTGACACATGTATTCATATGAAGATGACTTATTGTTTTGCTTATTCTTTCCATGTACTCTTTGTTATCTTCCTCTATTTCATCTATACTTTATATCCTTTGCTATAAACAAAATGCTGGTTTGGTAACATTCTTCAATGGTAACACCTCTGGTCCCACTTGAATAAAGTACTTGCTGTCAAAAGTAATCGGAGTAGTCGGGGGCATTCAGCTCTTCACATAAGTCTGTAACTTAGATCTCAAAGGCAATGCATTTCCTAAGCAGTTAAAATGCTAAATCTGTGTAAATCATGGGGAATAGAAAGAGAGTGGAAAAAAAAATAAAAGGAGAAAAAGGAATTAATTCTATAATACATGAAATTGGAAGACCCTGCAACTTTTTTTTGTAAAAGACTTTGTACATGAAAAGTTTCCAGGTATTATTAACAGTAACAGACATTGACACTGATATGTCTGAGATAGTCTTCCCAATACTTTAGTGGCATTTTTCCTTAAGCATGATATTTGCATTTTGTGCATTGTGTTAGCAGTGAGTTTCTCCCACCCAGTCCTATAAGTCATGTTCAAGACAATGCCTTAGTTATCCACACATCTGTTACGTGCTCTTTCGTTCCTATGTATGGTGTATTTACTGTCATTGCTGATTAAAACATCGAAACTGGCAGGGCATTCTGACATTTGTTTGTATCAGTCTGGCAGAAACTTACTTTAAGAGCTTTCTATCAATTAATTTCATACATTTTTTTTAACTTCTCACAGTATACCAGAACTTGGGGGTAATCTATGGGAATCCATAAACTTTAAAAATGGATTCAGAATTAGAGAGGGGGAAGGGAGGGGAGTCAGTAACAATAAAATAATTTTCCTCTATTTT
Source organism: Forpus xanthops (assembly GCA_032466535.1). Taxonomy (NCBI): domain Eukaryota; kingdom Metazoa; phylum Chordata; class Aves; order Psittaciformes; family Psittacidae; genus Forpus; species Forpus xanthops. The sequence continues at coordinate 8,794 of JASSUY010008853.1, forward strand.
TCTGCCAGTTAAAGAACCGAGTCACCTTTAATTCTTTGAATAATTCCTTGTAAATGCTTTAGTATTCAGCTAGAGTAGCTGCACCTTTTCCGGCAACTTTACTATATGCAAACCTTTCCTTATTCATATATATCTGGATAGCTCCACTGAATTGAAGGAGGTCGCGCAAAGGAACAAAGTAATAGAGCCATTATGAGGGAAGATCTATACCTGTTTCCATTTAGTCATTGGCACTACTTCACAATAGCTTTACTAAGCTAATACCTACTGTTTTTCAGTGCATTATATGTAACAGTAGGAAGCATTAACAAAAAGATTCCCATAGACCTAGCTCATGAATTTGAACAGTAGGAAATGCTTCCTCCTACTAGTTTTATATCAGCACTGCAATTTCTGTTGCATGTGTTTCAATAGATCCTAAATCTTAAAAAAGGCTTCAAAACCTGGTTGTGCATTTAATGTAAAAATGTCAGCATTAAAAGAAACATGGATTACGAAATTTCTCTTGCAGAGTGGTCTAATCATAGAAATATAGGATTACTCTTAAGCTCTTTCTTCAGCATATAAACCTTTTAGTCAGATATGGTTTTGTTGGATAGATTAGAAGAGCTCCATTGCAACAAATCTTTATGCCTCAATAGGTAGGAGATACATATTCAAATCTTTTGCAGATAGGTGGGGATTCAAATTCTGATGGGCTGAATACCATGTTAATATTCAAGCTGCTTAATATAAGTCAGCTTGGATGTATCTTCTAGCTACCATCTTATCCTTTAACAGACCTATTATAAAAAAGCAAGTCATACGTACCTTTGAGAAGAATCTTTTATAACTGCTGCATATTTGGTGTGATCAGGGAATGGTCATTAGACTGAGATACTTATAGGACCCTGTGGAGAAGATTTAACTTTCTGACTAAGTTTAGTTTGTGTAGGTGCTATACTTCTTGGACTGAGGAAGGCTTGAACACATACAGAAAGGGAATACTATGCAAAGGCACAACTTTTATCAAGCAATGATGCCTCAAGGCACCTTCAGAGTAAGGGAGACAATGTTTAAAAAGGAGGTTTTAGATTGAGCTACTGGGTCTATGTAATTTAAATTCTGTTTTGGGTTGATTAAATCCTAGTTCCAGATAATAGTTCCAGGTCAAGTAAGGTTTTACTACTTAACTGTTTTTATTTTCCATGGAAAATGTGTTTCGGGCTATTCCCTCAAGGGGCATAGGTTTTATCCACTTTTAATTGAAAGTGTTTTCTCTTGGTCTTTTTTCCACAAGTTTAGTTCAACTTGTTAGTTATGAGTCAGTAGGTGCATGGAGCAAAATGAAAGGCAGACTACATTATTTTTCATTGTGTGCTGGCAGCACACCAAGGAAGAGTAGTTAAATAAACAGTCCTGGAATCCAACTACAGTAAGCAACTTAGGTGACAACCCCTTAGGGTGAACTATAGCTTCTAGGAAGGCCAGAGTCTAGAATAAAGTGTTTTATTACATGACTTAATACAAACATGACAAGATACGTCCTTGTGAACGGAAAGCAGAAAGAAAAGAAGAATAAAATGCTTCAATTAACCTTCAGTATGTTTACTTCTAGTGGCGAATGTCAGAGGACAAAGTACTACAATGTAAATTTTGATAAAGAACTAACTGCAGCTAAAAATACCACTCAGGTTATCTTCTTGGCATCTTCCTGCCTCTCTTGCCTTGATCGTAAATATGATTTCAGAAAAACAAATTCTTTTCTTTATTATTCAGAGTTTCAAGACATTAAAAAAAAAAAATAAGGCAAGAAATTTGTGTTTATAAATAAGGATACTATAGTCACATCATTAATGGAAGAACATTTGCCCATCATTAAATGTTGGTCTCCTACTTTGATTGTATGATGTAATCTAATACTTTGATTACATGATGAGCTCTAATATTAGGTAACTTAGCAGGGCCTAGGTTAAAGGTACGGGGCAATATTATTTGTCTTGGTCCATGGTCCAAAATATTCAAACAATTCTGAAAGAAAATGTATGAAATTTTTAGCACTGCATCAAAAATTCATAGCAAAAGTGCCACACTGATGGAGTATAGAAATGTTTTATTGCATTTTAAAGTTTTGGAGGTACATTTTTTTATCCATTGCTGTGTATCAATCTGTTTTTTTCTGTCTTCCCTCTCTTCCTAGCAATTTATCACATATGCAGCACTTCATCACATATAGCAAATAAAGAATGTTACTCAGGATTTAATTTTCAGTAAATAAATTTTCACTGCTTAGCTGCTTCCAAATTTTTGAGCTATTACTTTTCTTTGTTAAGGGCAGGTGAGACTTTCAGCTCAGAATCAGAATATATCATATTGTCTAATTCATCAATATTTCATTTTGATTGGATTCTCAGAGGACTTGAGGAAGAGAGATGGACATGATAGAAAGAAGAGAGTGAAAGAGAGGGGATTAAACTGTTCTAGTGCCAGATGGGTTGAATCAGTAAGCTGAAGTAATCTGTAACAACTGAAGTTAGTACGATCAAGAAATGGGAAAAGGAATTACGTATGATGGATGTTAATATTTTGGCAACAAACTGGAAGCAGAAGTCCTTTAGAGCAAAAGCTTTCAAGAATTTGGAAAAAAATTTCCTTTCACTTTCTTTACTTGCATTAAAAATGCCTTATAATCCTTGGCTGATGGATGCGGAAGCAAACTTTATTGGCTTATGACAGTCTAGCTGAAAAAGAGTGTAAGATATCCATGAACAATCAAAATATTATTACATAATTATTACAAATAAAATGGCTATTTTGTGATTCCTATTCCACTTCCTTCATATGAAGGAAAATAAATTTTAATGAATAGAGTAGATTTAAAAACTGATAAAATAAATGTTAAGAGACCTCTCATTTGCCATCAACAAAACTGAGCATTGTTATATTTGGGTTGTTTGGTTTTTTTTTTTAATTTTTTTCCCTGCCCTGTAGTCTTTTTGGAAAGACATGCACAATTAATGTTACCCTTAACTGAACTTCAGGCATAATAATACCTTATTAATAGAACCAAGACTCAAGGACATGTATCAGTTATGGTCACAACAGGAAAAGTATACACATGGGAAGACCTTCATCTCCCAGATATTTGACTTTAACCTTTTGCAAAATTTCAGATTGAGAAGAAAATGAAGCATGTTCCTTTTGATGTATCCTTTTTGTGATATCCAAGAATAGATATAGATTTTATTAATGTGATACAGAACAAAATGAGTATGACTGCAACTTTGTTAACAGGGTCGAGTTAGCACACTTGGGTTTCAGCTGGTTCTTGTTATATAAAGTGAAAAATAAAATGTTCTAAGTCGCTATAATTAAAATATAATAAAGTAATGTAAGAGAGGTATTTAAAAATTCATAAGAAATAAATATATTTCATGACATTTGGGCATTTGAGATCTAGATAAATATTTCGATGATTGAGTTGTGTCCAAAATCCAGAGTGAGACTTAAGCCTGCACAGTGTCCCTGTGTCCCCTCCTCCTCTCCCCTAGCAGAAAGCAAGATTTGGAGAAAGACACAGGCAGAGTCTGTGACACACTTTATGTAAAAGACAATTTGGATGACTGGGGAGCTAAGCAGTGAGGCAACACATGTGCAATGGTTTAAGCCTCTCAGACACACAGTTTTGCTCGCTCACTCCCCCCTCTTTCTATCCCCTGCTCCCGGAGGGATGGGAAGAAAAACTGAAAGAATGCAACTCCCACAGGTTGAGATAAGAACAGTTTAGTAACTAAAACATAACACAAAACCACAACTACTACAACCAATAATAATAATGGCAAGGGAAATACAAGGAAAGAGAGCACAACTGCTCACCACCGTTACCCAGCTTCACCAAGCAATGCACCCCCACACTTTTGGGTCTCTGCTCTCTGGTTTTTTTTTTGTTTTCTTTTTTTTTTTACATCCTGGGCATGACGTGCTGTGGTATGGAATACCTCTTTGGTCAGTTTGGGTCAGGTGTCCTGTCTCT
>JASSUY010008855.1:0-23321 GCA_032466535.1 Forpus xanthops
CCATCGCTGGCGGTGGTCAAGGCCAGGTTGGACATAGCCTTGGGTGACATGGTTTAGTGGGAGGTGTCCCTGCCCATGGCAGGGAGGTTGGAAGTGGATGATCTTAAGGTCCTTTCCAACCCTAACTATTCTATGGTTATTAAGGCACTTTGAAATGGTGTTGTATCTGCACCTTCCATGCCACGGTTGTCATGGAAGAGGAAGAGTGAGATGTTAATAAAAGTAACTTCCCTGACAGTTCAGTCCCACTCCATAGCAAGAGGATGTGTATATATGTATGTACATGTATATGTTATATATCACAATATAAATATGTATATCTTTGTCAGATGAATGTCACTCAGCTGAACAACTTTGTTGACAGCAGATAGCAGTACAACTGTTTTATATAAAGTAGCTGACAGCAGTTGGTGTGTAAAGTATGACTGTAGGACTGGCTGTAGGGAGCAGGCAGACACGCTTCCTTCAGGGGCTTCAAGTAAGCTTGGCTGTCACAGAAGCATGGAACCTGAGGTGTAAAAGGACAAAGCACAAGAAACTTCATAGTAGCAGGAAAGTATTTTCATTGCTTGAAAAAAAAAATAAACTTCAAACTTTGTCATCACATTAAAAACATTACATGAGAAGTAATAAACATATTTACACTTCTGTTTTGATTATAAATATACATTATATACAAAATAATGTTATAAAACGTAGAAAGTTCAGTGCTTCTGATTTTTTCTTTTTAAATTACTGAAATACTAGTCTTCAAAATAAACTACAAACAGACAAACTAAAACCCATATTATTGATTTCTGAAGGTCGTCTTCAAACTGGTCCTACGTGGTCAGATCAGAAGGTCAGTAGTGGACATTATGAAGGGGTCTTGTCTGCACAGTTCAAGGCAGTAGATGGGTTTTACAGGATTTAGAAGGGCAGGAATATCGCTCTCCGAGAGATAGCATGGTCCAGGTTTCTTCAAAGAGATCTTGTTTCCTCCCTCCTCATTCTGTCCCACCCCGTGGTCTCATCTCATTCATGTCGCAGCACTTTCCACTGGGGTGTTCGGTATTGCTGTAAATATGCATATAAGAAAAGAGCTTCTGCACACCTCTGGTTTCCAGGGGCAGGCTTCTCCTTTCTGTGTAGCAATGAGTGGGTATGAAAGAAACAGGACAAGCCTAGAACCAACTCCAATCTCTACCTGTCTTGGCAGAGGGTGTCTCTGTGGATGCTTCGCTATGGGATATTTGGAACTGAGATAAAGGATGGGAAGATGGGGTTTTGCAACCAGATGGAGAAATTGGGGGGGGGGGGAGGAGAGGAGTCACACTGCTGCTTCTCCTTCAGAACATAACAGCTGCAATTTTGAGACTATTTGCAGTAGAAGGTGGCACCTAATTCAGAAACACGACATAAACCCCCAGCTCTATGTCAAAATAAGGCAGGGGGAGGGAGAGAATGAGGAAGGAGAAGAAAAAAAAGTAATGTCTATTCACAATCATTGGTAGTGCAAAGGGCATGAAAACAGCTGAGACAGCTCAGCACATAAAGGTTCTAGGAGCTGATTGATTTTAAACGCATTTGTAAGGCTTTAAATAGAGCTGGGATCACACCTCCTCCTTATCAATGGGGAAGAGGCTGTACACATTCCTTATCGCAACTCTTCCTTCTCCAATGTTTAAATCCACAAAATTTCTGTCTCACATTGTGGCTTGGGTCAATCAGTTCTGCAAAGCATCACCAAATGAGATGACATGTGAATTCGGTGTTCCTCTTTCCTTCCTCCTCTCGCCCCTTACAGTCTCCAATACATGCAGCAGGAGAGAGGAGACGCAAGTAGCTGTGTAGCAGGAAGTATCAACCACCCCTGCCTAATACTGTTCAGGTAACTGCAGAAAGAGCAGTCAAGTCTTTGTTTGGGATTGTTAGATTCTCTTAACACATTTTAGGCACTTTTAAACCCAGAAAAACATGGAGACCTCGTTTCTACTGTATCCATTATCTGCATAGCAATGTGTCTTTCTTCACACCTTCCATGGCAACATCTGTGATAGTTAAGTGCCTCCTCATCTACCGGCACCTCCCATAACCAGAGTTCTGGAAAGCCAGGGGTCTGTCCATGAGGAACTGGCCTCAGTATCTTTTAAAAACAAAATCCATCAGCATGTTTAACCCCTCTCTCTTCCCTCTGCCTCCCCTCTTCTATAGCCAATGAGATTTCTGGTATCAAACTTCAAACAGGGGCAGTAAGAACAAAAAGGTGTATTGCATCTTTCAGTAAATTCACAGTCTGTCCAGTTCACCCAGTTCCATCCTCCGCCTGAGAGCAGCAAGTTGCATGTAAGTAAAAACAGTCCAATCCAGTTCTGAATTGTAAACAATGCAGCAGGAACGTCCATCTACTGGCATTACCATATCTGAGGTGCAAATGGGCTGATCTTCAGTCTTATACCTGTCAGGACAAAAAATAATACCAGGAATGAGAAGGAAGCACAGCATAGAGCATGGCAGAAATAATGAGTATGTCAAACCAAAGCAATTTAAGCCACATATTACTGTAGATTAACTATCAGAGTACAGTGGTTTTGGCTGGGTCCAGAGACAAAGAATCCCGAGCAAAAGATGTTGTCTTTATGATGAGCAACCTCTCTACCTGGACTGAGGGGAAGAATGCTTACAAACATGGGTGTATTAGGTCTCTGTAAAAAGCATACAGTACAGTTAAATAGCTTGTGTTCACAAGCATTAAACCTGAATTATGTGGAGAGAGGTTTCAGGGGCTGGCATTCTGAAAATAAAAGTACTTCTGGAGATGCCTGATGTAAATCTGGGAGTCTAGCTTGGGTCAGCAAGGTCTTCAAAGGAAGATACGGTATTTAGGTCAGCTAATGGGAATGAAGCATCCAGCTGTCATTTGTATCTTTGAAAATCCTTTCACTTAGTCTTAAACTTTTAATACTGTTGGTTGACTTGTGTTCCAGCTTGCCTTCAAGGGGAAATCTGATATCCACCCTGGCAAGGGAGACAGAATCCTGCAGATCCAACTTCATAGATCATTGCTACACAGCAGAGAAGGCTTCTCTTTCCTCAAACCTGAAGCTGCTCCCAAAGACAGCTCCACTGAAGAAGGCAGGTATTGCTGTATGTCTTTAACTTCCATGGAGCCTTTCCTGAAAGTGTCAATATTTCTTTAGGGACTGGTTGCTTCTTCAAAAACTCCTTTTTTTAATGTCTTCAGAGTTCAATACTAGGCCCTTCCTTTTTTTGTGTATCTGTCCTCTGACTTTCCATATAACATCAAGACTTCCTGCATGGCTTTTATGCCTATCCACAAACACATTCAGCTACCTCTCACCTGCTGTTGGAAATCTACATAGCTTACCCATTTCCACAGAACACAGATTATCCACTGCAGTCATGGGTTTACATCAATGGGCCTATGAATTATTACTATTTCTGGTTTTGCTGTCTACCTATTAAAGAGGAAATAATCCTACAGCATGCTGAATCTTTATGGGCTGATGTTTTGTGCTTTCATCCCCTGCTGACTTATCTAAGCTCAAAATCTCTGCCTTAATAGCATCAGGGCTGCTAATTTCCTTATTTTCTTTACTGTATATTCTGTGTGGGCCACAGAAAAGGAGAGGTGAATGCTGGGGAGCATCAGGATCCCTGGAAATAGAGTAACTTCCTCATATGCAATTCTAAGGGATAGTTTATCCCTTTACTTTGTCAATTTATGCTTGTCTACATGTATTCTTACTTACCTCTGTGGCTATGATGCACTCATTCCTTTCTTCTGTTATCACAAAGACGGACTGGTACATTGAATCTCTCGGAGAGCATATCGCTGATATCCTACATTCCGGCTTTTCACTAAGGCAGGGGAGAGAGAAATTAACATTAGTTGACTTTTAGCAAGCCTGACTCTCAAAATCTATCATGAATATGGAGGGCTGGAAAGAGATAGCCATGAAGGTGTGGGAGCAGAGTGCAGAGGATGAAGTTTAACATGTTCTATGTGGTGGCAGGATCTTATACTAGAAAAGTGGAAGGAAGCAATAGCTACTGTCTTCCTACACTTCTGCTGTGTCCAATGTAATAGCTTACTTCTCAGATCCCTCAGTGTAACAGCCCCAAGTGGATCCCAAGCAAGGCTTTCAGTACATGCATCAGAAAACTGATGAGCCAGTACGTACTTGCCCTTTCCTATCATCGAAGAAAAGCAGTTATTTTTACTCTATCCTTCTCAGAAAGCAGATAATTTTGCCTTTTTTATAAGTAAAATACTTGTTTTTAATCACTATATGCCAAAAGTGATGTTCCTCCAAGATCTATTGAGGAAGAAAAGACACTTCTTGCTTTCACCACTGACTTAGCCACTCCCATTGCCCTTCGCAGAACCCATACTAGCAACACCCTGCACAAACACTTAATCTAATTGACTTAGTGAAGGATAACACTTGGCTTTGACAGACATACTCCAGTACGAAGATTACTGGATTTGCCCTGTTTTGTTTTGCATACTATCTGTTTGAGGTTTCTTCCCCTCCCCTCATTTTCTCATCTGCATCCAGATTAGAATGAAGATGAGAAGCCTTAACAAAGGCTAGAAGGAAGACTGCATTCTCACCTGTGTAATCGGAGGGGAGACTTTTCTCCTAAACATTTTTCACTTTTGTAATATTTCTCCTCCTGTGTCCCTCTACTTGTCAGGTCTTTTACCAGATTGTAGTCCAGTTTATGATTCTTGGGTTTGTAGTTTGATTTCTCCAGCCCACAGTCCACTTCAAGGTCTTTGTTTTTATTGGTGTTTTTGAGCTGGGAGGCTGGAATGAGATTGTCCTTCTGGAAGTCAGACAGGTTATTCATTGTCTCCGAGTCCTGCTCTGGGTGCATCCTCATCTGTCTGATGACCATTGCTATCATGCAGAACAGTATGAGCAAAGCCACCAGTCCCACCCCCATGGATATAGCAATCCAGGGGACTGGCTTAGGAGGAAGTGTAACGGGCACTGAATAAACTGGCAATTCACAGCGGTTGCCCATGAAGCCAGAAGGACAGTAGCAGACAAAGTTGGCACTATAAAGTCCACTGTAGCATGTGCCTCCATTCTCACATGGTCCAGAAGCACATTCATCTCTGGTTTTGATGTCACAGTTCCTGCCACTGTAGCCTGGCAAGCATGTGCAGGTGTAATCGTTGATCAGGTCATGACAAGTTCCCCCATTGGAACATGGGTTTCTGGCACAATCATTGATGTTTATCTCACATTTCTGACCAGAGAAACCAGGCCGACAGCGACACACTCGGATCTGACCAAGGTAAAAGCAATTTCCATCTGAGGAGAAAAAAGTACAATTAAAAACAAATTAGCCTGCCATGCACTTCACTCAGAAACCTAAACCTCCCCTGGTTAGCGTTTGTGCTAACTCAATAAGAAGGAAGTTATTTTACAGAACAACCTCATATCTAAAAGTTCTTTCTACGTTACCAATTGTATCACCTTACCTTAAAATATTCCTCTTCTAAATTCACACCAAAGTTAATTTAATTTAGTTAATCCTGCCATCATCTGATAATGATGTGCACTGATTTGTTGCACAGAAAATACCCGTGAAAAGCCCAGCAAGTGACTAGAATTAGGGTATATATGGAATAAAACAGGGAGAGGGACTAATGCACTGAAGGAAGAGTAGAGGTCAGATTGGATTTCTATCACTTCTGCACTGAAAAGCAGGAGTGACGCAGAGACACAGAGTTTGGGGTATAAAGGCTCACCATTTGCACATGGGTTGCTTGTGCACCGATCCACTTTTTTTTCACAGTTCGACCCTGTGAAGCCAAAAGGGCAAATACAAGTGTAGCTGGCTCCTTGGTCTTTCTCCAGGCAGGTGCCACCATTGAAGCATGGAGAATCTATACATGTCAAAGCGCTGTGCTCACAGTGAGTGCCATAGTAGCCAGGGGGACACAGGCAATGATAACCATTCTCCATATCCTGCAAAACACAGAATTAGGCCACTGTTATTTGAGGGTACCAAATAATAGCTGTTTGCATGCTTGATTCTGGTCATCAGTGAGCACTGTTCAGTCCCTGCTCATCCACTGATGTTTAGTCCCTGCTACACTGATGTGGCAAAGCTGACATTTTTGAAGTAAATAACTGCAGGCTCCACTGTGAGAGATAGAGCTGTGAATCAGCTGTATGCAGCAACACAAGATGCAGTTGTAGGGAGCCTACAGTCAGCTAAACGAAAACATTGCTAACACCACTACTGTCTATTGGGATCCTGGAGGTCTCCCTGAGCAGAATGTGGCATGTGTCTGCCTATACAGCTGGGATCAGGCTATTTCTCTTAAGAATGGGACACCGTTTTATTTTACAAGGGCTTATGCTGCTTTGCCGTAGATAAGTCCCCACTATCCAGCTCACAACCAAACTGTTCTTTCTTTCCAAGTCATGTATATCCAAGGCCTGGGGGAAATGGATCTAGGGTCTTGCACCATTAGCTTTAGTCTAAACATGCATCAGATTATATTTGCTATCTATAATTGATCAGCCTGTATCAACAGGTAAAATCAATCATTGACTGAAGCCAAAAACAACCTGAAACACTAGACTGCAGGAAACTAAAAATGCAGAACCCTGTTTCACAGAGAGTGTTCCAGCTGATTGCCCTCATACTGTCTGACACTGCAGCAGAAAACAGAAGTCTTCTTTTATTTGCTATTAAAATAAAGACTTAACACATTTCTGTATGAACCTTGGTTTGAGAATCTTATTTTTTACAGACCTGCTCCCTCACCATCCTTGCATCTTGCCAAGTTCTCATAATGGCTGCCACAGAAACCTAGGGATCAGTTGACCAGTTCTAATCAAGATGATACATCTCCTCCTGTAACAGACTTCCTCCCCTGACACCTCTCGGGAAGGGTTCAGTGTGGTAGTTGTGAGTGTCAGTAATGAACCTGCGTACTATCGAATTCGCATTATGTTGTTACAGAGCCATTTGTGGGCAAGGTATACTGGAGCTTGCTTCACACAAAGACTTTACATTTAAAATGCCCTCACCGTGCAACTGCCGCCATTCCTACAGGGATTGCTGTCACACTCGCTGATCTCATGCTCGCAGTCAACACCGGTGAAGCCAGGTTTGCATGAGCACGTGTAGCTGCCCTGACCGGTGTTCATGCAGGTTGCTCCATTTTTGCATGGTCTGTGGTGGGTGCAGTAGTTCAGATCTGCAGAGATAGCAGGAGATGGAGAAAATGTCTTTTATGGCTGGGAAAACACATCCAATCGTAACCATTCTATGATTCTATGATGCTTTGATTCATATTAACGCACTTCAGCCAACAAAAAAGAATTTTCAATGAGGTAATTAATTCTGCAACCAACAGGAATAGTGGGGATGATAATCCAGGTTATAAACAGTAATAATCAGGAGTTTCAGATTATCATCAGTTTTAGATACCTCTCTATATCCATCGCTATAATACATGGGCTCTGCATTTTGAGACCTAGGAAAAGTTTAACTTTCTTACTGCTTTTCTATAATCTCCCTTTTTTATAGGGATAAACCCATTAGCTGCAATGGGATTAGATGCCAAGTGGAGAATGCACTTCCTAAGTGTGTATTCTCCAAAAGACACACCACAACACTATGTACACAACATGTCACGTATCAGAACAGTAAGCCCCATCTTTGAAAGGTGTGCTGTGAGGCACATTCTGGGGAAGTAGGGAGGGAATAACAATGTTTTGGCTTGGAGATTTAAACAAACACTGGAAGTCTTTTATTGTTTATTTACCATGCTCTCTTGTTATGAATGTTGGTAGTTTAAACTGTCTAAATGCTCTGCTAAGCTTAACAATCCTCTTTTTTTTCCCTTTAAATTTGAAACAGAGGTTAAGTGCACAAGTTCATAGGACATAAGCAGAAAATCTTTATTATCTCTATAAATACCATAGAGTAATTGGAATACAACTGGTTAATAGATAACTACAAGCAGAAACAGAACCATGCAACTTTACTTTTCCTGCTTAATTCAGACTTCACCATCTTAATCCTTTAACTGTCGTGAAAACACTTAGCTTGCTTTGAGCACTTCATGATCTCAGTGCCAGTAGTACATATATGGCCTTGAGGACATGACTGCTCAGCTGGCTACAGTTCAGTGATTCAGTGGGTTGAATAGGTGGAAGTGGTCTGGTGTACCTTAAAATGGAACCTGTACTTTTCATTCTTGCTTACATGATTTTTCTCTCATGCTCCAGACTTATCACATGAGTTAACTTCCTGGTATGCAAAATAAGGAAGGTCCAAATGATGGTGTTTACTGCTGCTGGAAATTGTTTAGTAAATTGTTATAATTGTACAGGGAATAAGTTAAATTTCACTGGAGCAGGCAGAAAACTTGCCTCTTAACACTCATCCATGTTGTTGGTTTTTTTTTTTTCCCCAGGAGAAAACTTTTTTTACAAGAGCTACCAAAAGGTTTGCTTGTTTTCAACCAAAATTGCTACAAATACAGGAATTGGTATCTAGGACAGTGGTGGTACAAACTGATGCCTATGAGCATGGAACCTTGCAGAAACTTAGTGGGTCAGATTCCTTAGTCCAGTACTGAGGAGTAACCAATCCTGAGCCATAAGCACAACCTTCAGAACTAACCTTGATCACAGAAGAGGCCACCCCATCCTTCGTCACATATGCACTGCCACTGTGTTTTACATGTCCCGTGGCGGCAGCCTATATGGGGAATGCATTCATCACAGTAGCGGCCTTGCCAACCAGGGCGACAGCTAAAAGAAAAGCCAAATTAAAACATTAATGACATGGAAAAGAGTTGAAGTTTCTATTACAAAGGGGCGTTTTAACTGAAGTTCAGATTGTGATTGCCATCTACTCACATGCACTCTCCAGGTTTGTTGCAGTATCCATTCTGTTCAGTGCATCCAGACAGGCAGATGGCTGTAAAGAGAACATAGGAAAGCAGAAACGTTAAGGTAAATACACATGGCACTACAGAATATACTTTTTATAAGGTGGATGCCAGCTTTAAAAAATGAATACTTTGAAAAACAGTTTTGCACTTTCAAAGCCTTGTAAAAATTCTTGGTGCAGGGAGCTCTGGAGCAGGAGGAAGTGACAAAGGAGAGCCAACACTTGACAAATTGTCCTTTAGTTTTTCTATTTACCCAACAAACATGAACTCGTGCTAGAAAAGGAGCAAGAGGTTTTGGCTTGTGCTCCAGATTTTCACTACTACACCACAACACCTGCCTCATCTCCTCTGGCAGCAGCAATGAAAGAGGGAGTTGCATGGACACTAAGTTGGAACAGGTATCGCTGATTCAAGGTTATCAGCCCAGCTCCTTTCTCTGCTAGCTCACTCTTTGCTGCTAATGCTGACAGAGGTGAAGCACAGAGCTGGCAGGCAGAGGAGGCAAAGTCCTCAGCATGCAACCTTCTCTCTCCAGGTAGGGAGTGGAAAGGTCAGCACGGAAACATGGCCCCAGGAGCCTGCAGGTAACCATGCACAGCACCTTGCTGCAGTCTCAAAGCCACCGTGTTTTAAGGGCACAAAGACAGCCAGGGAATGGGACAAGGGGACATGTGCTTGGGTTCCTTTCATCAAATAAGCTCCCTGATGGCCTGGGGGGCTGCATTTCCTCAAGGCTTCTTGGGCACTATCCCTTCTCCCATGCTCGCACCCGCCCGCACAGCACAGAGCAGGGCCTTGGGGAGCCAAACCTGGTGATGCTACATAGGGCTTTGACGCCCTAGGGCTGCCCCCAATGTGTGCGTGGAGTCCCCAACCTCCCTCCGCCTCTCGGCAGCCGCTGCCGGCGGCGGGGCACTTACGTTCGGTGCAGTACTCGCCGGTCCAGCCCGGCAAGCAGGCCAGGCTGCCGTCCGCCTCGCAGACGTAGTGTCCGAAGCGGTCGTCACGGCGCTTGCAGAGACGGGAGCAGCTCTCACCGTAGTAGTTCTCGCTGCAGACCACCCGGTAGGAGTAGCGCAGCTTGGTCAGGGCGTTGCTCTGCACGTCCTCCGACCAGTCCTCGCCCACCGACAGCGGCCGCTGGATCGACATCTGGCTGATGAGCCAGTCCTCAGGGGGCAGCAGGGAGCCTGCGGGAGAGCGGTCCCGGGTCAGCGGCCGCCGCGCACCGCACACCGCCCGCCACCGAAACCGCAGGGAAGCAGCCCTTACCCCGAAGGAAGGGAGCGGAGCCGGCCCCCTGACCCCATATAGATACATATATATATGTATAGACGCATATGTGCGCGTATATAAGCGTGTGTGAGGGTGAGGTGCCCCACGTACGAGGGTGGCAGTCGGGGTGCACTCACCCCTGGCGAGGGGGGCTCAGCGAAGGGGCCTTGGACAGCGAGGGCTGCCGTGAAATATCCTTTTCCTCTCGGCTCAGAAAAACATCCCAAAGCCATTATTCCTTTCCAAAGGGCGGAATTCGAGCAAGGTGTAAAATACAGGAAAAGGCGGCCGGGGCTCGCTGGCAGCCTCCCGGCTTTCTCACCGCAGCCCGCCTCGCTTTCCCACGCCAAAAATAAACCGGAGGAAACGCAATTGTGTTGGAGATTAGGCCAGGGCAGAATCAAAGCGGCCCCTGATGGATATCGTCGGGGGACCGGCTCCTGATGGTGGGATAAAGCCGGTCCCGGGAGTTATGGTATAAACAGCTGAGCCGGGGCTGCCGTTAACCGTTTCGGGATTTGGGGGGGGGGGTAAAGAGGGGGTAAAGGGGCCCTCCCGACGCGAGAGCGACCCCTGCCGGCGGCGCGCGGCTGTAGTCACCTTCCGGCAGGTAGTTGGCGGGCGCGTGCCAGGCCTGGATGATCAGCGAGAAGGTTCCCTGCGGGAAGAGCGGCGTTGAAACCGAAGTCAGACGGGACACCCGGTTACCTGGCATCCCAATGGGTCACTCCAGCAACCAGATGGGCACTCGGCATCCCAACAGGAGCTCTTGCACCCCATCCGGCATCCCAGCGGGCACTCTGGCATCCCAAACAGGCAACCCACCGGGAACCTCACCGGGCACCCAGTATCCCAGCGGGAGCCCTGACATCCCACTGGCCACCCAGCATCCCCCCCGGGCACCCTAGCAGTCCACGGGGAACCCGACTGGGTATCCCTGACACCCCTGGTTCCCAACCGGCCCCCCAACCACCCCCTGCACCGGCATTCTCCCTGCGGCTATGCACTTCCCTCTCCCTCCTACAGCCCTCGGATTCCCACACTCCCCCCCCCGCACCCCCCAAGTACTTTTGGACTAGGTGTGCTTTTTTTTTTTCCTTTTTTTCCTTTTCTCCCCTCCTTTTTCTTTTCCCCTTTCTTCCTTTTTTTTTTTTTTTTTTTCTTTTTTCTTTTTTTCTCCTTCCCTTTCCTCCTCCTTTAAAGGAAGTCCTGGGAATAAGTCTAAAGGCGAAAGCGGTTTGTTTACGCTGCCGCGCTTCGCCTTGCCCTGCCGCCCTCCTGCCTCAACTCCGCGATCGAGTTAGAAGCGGAATCTCACCGGCCACGTGAAGTTAAAAGGCAACTTGATGGGGCTGTCAAATCTCTCCGTGTCCTTGATGCTGAAGGAGTTTGTCCCCAGTACCGGGGTGATGATGCTGCCGAAAGTGCAGGCTCCCGGGGAGACCACAGCCTGAAAATGCTTCAAGCAAACGCGGAAGAAGGTCCTGCAGTGTGGGTAGCAGGGCTCCCCGCTGGCCAGCGACCCTTGGCTGTTTACGAATTCGTGCAGCTCCAGCTGGAAGACGCCAGAGCCGGACACCCTCTGCACAAAGGGGAGACACACATAATAGCCAAATCAGACCTTACCCGGCTCCGCCACGCAAACTTGTGCCATCACCCACTTTACTGCTAGAGAACCCTCTTTATTTTTGCGATGTGCCATTACCTGCTGCAAAATCATTAACAGAAACGTCAAGCCAAAGGTGCGCAAGGCTGTCATCCTTGTGTTATTCGAGCTCCCACGTCTTAGTGGGTTTAGTTTTCCTCCTGTATTCCTCAAACGGTCCAAGCGAGCGGTTCTCGGTCGAGAGAGAAAAGAGGCGCTTCACGGCGGTTCTGTTCTCCTGGAGCAAGCCGCTCTTCCAACTATTCCCCGAGCACCAGCAGAAATCGGAAGGTAAAATCCAGGTGTCGGTCCGCCCCCTTTCCCGCTAATAATCCTGCAGCCGACCGCCGAGCTCGGATCGCCGCCGTCCCCTTTATAAACTCCAGGGCCGGGTGGGATTGGTGGGAGCCACGGAGGGGAGCGCTGAGCGTGGAGCCGCTCCTCCTTCGGCCGGTGCTGACCGCGCTCGGTAAATGGAAAACTTGCCTCGCTTCGAGCTGTTTATATAGTTGCCTCGCATCCTCACAAGCTCATTATGTAAACTGTCAGTCAGACGCACGGGAGAGCCCTCCCCTTTTCCATCTTTCCTTTCTGGAAAAAAAAAAAAAAGAGAGCCAAATGTTGCGGAGAGCTCTCGTATCCAGAATTAATACCCTGCTGCTGCCGCCGCCGGTGCCGCGCTGCCCGCCGCGGGGCCGAGCTGATTACGGCCGAGCCGAGCATCTGGTGAGATATTTACGGCGCTCACCCGGGGAGAGTCCCCTCGAAAATCAGACGCCGCTCCGCAGAGCAGCCTTCCAAAGCGGGCGAACAATAGATGAAATGTTTAAACAACACGTTAGTTAGCTAGTTAGTTAGT
Source organism: Forpus xanthops (assembly GCA_032466535.1). Lineage (NCBI taxonomy): Eukaryota > Metazoa > Chordata > Aves > Psittaciformes > Psittacidae > Forpus > Forpus xanthops. The sequence goes on from JASSUY010008855.1 coordinate 12,718, forward strand.
TTGCTCCTCATTCTCCTCATTCTCCCCCTTCCCATCCTCGCCCGGTCCTCGTATTCCCCCGCCCGCCCTCACCACGGGACGGGACGGAGCGGCCGCAGACGGAGCTGCCTTGCTTAGGGGGAAGCGGAGCCCGGGTGGAAAGGAAAAGTAAAAGGGTGCTTGCTCGACGGGCAGGCACTCGGGACGGCCCCGCCGCCGCCTCCGGAGCGCAGCACCGCGCTTGGAGGGGGAAGAGCCGTGCCGCAGACCCGGCATGATCCTTGATCCCTGTTAACGGCAATGTGCCGAGACCCACCGAGAGAGGAGTCGGGACATGGGCACGGCGGGGGTCTGAAGGCGCTCGGTTGCCCTTCCGAAACGGTTGGAAAACGGGCACTGAGGTGAGGTGGCTGAAGGCGGAGGTAGGGGCAGAGCATGGCTTTCCTGCTGCCGCCCCGGGCCCCAAAAACACGGGCGAGGCTGGAGCTGGGCAGGGGCCGGGGTCTGGCGTGTGTCAGCAAAGCCCTCGGCCCGCGGCAGCGTGAGCTTATTGTTGGGTCGCGTGTCCCTCATTAAAGCCAAGCACAGAGGAGGCCTTTCATGTGGCTTTTTTTATTTCAGCTTGTTAAATGGATGGGAGGCCGGAGGGGGGGAGGGAAGGAGGGAGAGATAAACCTTCAGCTGTATGATAATGAGGGTTTGCCACCTCTGTGCCCGCTCGCAGGGCCGCGGATCACCTGGGGAGCAGCGCCGGGGCGCAGCGCGGTGCAAGGTCGCCTCCGTGCTCCCCCGAGGGGTCCCTCTCGCAGCGTTAATTCCCCCGTCCGGGCTCTTTTGGGGGAGAATAAAGAAGGAAAGCCAGGATCTGGTCTGTCTGGGGGCCAGGCCGGGAGGGGAGGGCGCACTCCAGCTGAACCTTCCAGGCAGTTCCCCTTCCCTGGAAGCAGCTTTGGTCTGGGAAGCGGTTCGGGCCCTTGTGAGAGCACACGCCCGCAGGGAAGGAGGGGGGCACAGCATCCACGGAGATATAGTTAAGCTTTGAGCAGGAAAAAGCCACGGACACTGCCGCCGCTGTGAGCGGTACCACCGCATCTGAGTCCTGGCAGGTTTGGGGATAGGGCCGGACAGGGAACCAGAATTGAAACTTTTTCCTGGGAAAGCAGGAGCCGGGGGGCACGAACGTTGGCAACGCTACGGAGCTGCTCCCGAGGTCTGGAGGCATTGGGCCGGCTGTCCCGAGGATGCACGTTCACGCGTGCTCGCGCGTGTGCGCGGCCTCGGCGGGCACGGGCGGGAGCCGTGTCTGCGGTGGAGCTAAACCTCAAGGCAGAGGCACAGGCGAGGAGCTCTTTTGTCTCGTCCTCGTAAACAAGTGGGAAGGAGGAATGTGTCGCTGCTGATGAACTCGGAATTTTGCAGCGATCCGCCAGGCCAGATCCCGGCTTTACCAGCAGCAGCGTCAACTGTCAAAATCAAATCTGATGCTAATAGCTTCGGTACTAAATAAAATGGGAGGCCAGATAACATCAGTGCTTGATAAATGGTAATGAGTGTCTAACCTAGGGGAACAGAAGGGCTGTGGGGCTCTTTAATTCAGTATTGAAAGGCTAGCTGGGTACTGCAGGCTCTAGCAGATGTTAGTATGTGTGTGTTTTGATTTTTGACTTGTATTGGACGTTTATTAGGCTAACCAGAGCCACCCCACGCATGGACACTTGGTCCAGGCACCATCTGGCACAAGCAGGGCGGCGTGCAAGAATAGGGCCTCGCTTCGGTGCGGAGGATCCACAGGCAGCATCTACCATATGGACCCGGAGCTAATGTAGGTTAAAGCAAGACAAGCTGATCCCTGCTTTTCACAGCTCCGCCAAACCTCCGTGCCCGTCCCGGCAGCGGGTACCTGGGCGGCTGGGGGAGCACTCCCACCTCCGACCCCCCCAAACCCGACAAGAGGGGTGCAGTCCCCGGCCCGTTCGGCGCCTTTCCTTGCGCAGCCGCTATGTCTGGAGCCAAACTTCTCTCCAAGCTTCACTTCTTCCCTGCAGCAGAAGTCGCTGCATCTCCACACGTGTTGTCGCACCCCCATCGTCCCCCCCAAAACAAATATTTTCAGAAGTGGAGCAAAACAGAATAAAATCCTCATCGAAACTCCAGGGCATTATTTTGATTACGGCTATAAAAAGGGACCGTAGTAAAATAATAACCGGGGAATATAATAAACCACCTGCTGCATGTTGACACACAAGCACATGGAGTTCAGATTAAATAAATAACAGTAATGATAAAAGTTGCATTAATAGCACCAAACAACTGGGCCTGAGAAGCCGAAGGGGAGCAGGTCAGCAGCGCAGCTCCTGCACTTCGTCGTGCCCAACAAGTCACCCCGGGTCGCTCTGGGGAGCCACAGCCATCACGATTCCCCCCTCCAAGGCCTCGGCTCATTTCATGTCCTGGGATGCGGGGTGCCTGCAGCCCCCTTCTGGGTGCTGAGTAGGATCCGGTGATCGCCGTTCCCTGTCCTTGCCACCCTGCTCCCCATCTACTCCGGCTCCCTTAAGTGGGGTCTGGGTACTTCTTCCCCCCCTCCCGCAGCTATGGCGCACCGGTTTATCTCCAGCCCGGTCCAGCTCAGCGGACGCGTGGCCAGGCCAAGCGCATCTCGCTAACGAGACAACGTTAATTAATTCCGGGCGGGTGAAAGTTGCCAGCCTTCCCAATACCCCTCACTCCCTCCCGGTGCCAGGCCTGCCTTCTCCGCTCCCGGGAAGTGGGGGAAACACGTCCAGAGATGTGGCCGAGCTCCCTTCAGCTCCTTTCTGCTCTGCGGACCCCGGGATGGAGGGGAGGATGCCCGCACAAACCCAGAGCCTGCAGCGTGCCCCAGCCACCATCCCCACTTTTCCCGCTTCTCGACAGCTCCGTGTTTTAACCTGTCCGCCAGATCCATGGGGGAAGCTCTCGCGGGGATAGGTTCGTGCCCTGGGGCTCCCGGTAACGTCGCAGCCGCCAGAGGAGGAGGCTCTACCTGGCTCCTACAGGGCTGCTTTCACTGTCCTACCGATATAGCGTTGGCTGGGCAGAGCCTGAGTGCTACACGGGGGTTTTGGAAGGGGACACGCCCTAGCTGAGGCTGCCCCTGCTTCCCTGGTGTCCCGAACTGTTCCCTAAGGCAGGACGAAGCCGCTGTCGGGGAGGCCTGGCTTCCTGGCAGGGCCAAGCTTGGCTGGGGGTGTCCTGCATCTTCACAGAATCATAAAATGGCTTGGCATGGAAGGGACCTTAAAGCTCATCCAGTTCCTACTGCCATGAGCAGGAACATCTTCCACTAGACCAGGTTGCTCTAAGCCTCATCCAACCTGGCCTTAAACACTGCTAGGGAGAGAGCAGTCAACTCCTGGCAACCTGTGCCAATGCCTCACCACCCTCATGATAAAAAATTTCTTCCTAATGTCCAATCTAAATCCCATCTCTTTCACTTTAAAGCAATTACCTCTTCTCCTGTCCCTACACACTCTTGTAAAAACGTCCCTCTCCAGATTCTTGTAGATCCCCTTTAGGCACTGGGAGCAGCTCTGAGGTATTCCCGGAGCTTTCTCTTTTCCAGGCTGAACAAACCCAACTCTCTCAGTCTGTCTCCATAGGAGATGTGCTCCAGCCCTTGGAGCATCTCCGTGGCCTCCCCTGAGCTAACTCCAACAGGTCCATGTCCCTCTTGTGTTGGGGTCCCCAGAGCTGGACACAGGACTGCTGGTGGAATCTCAGGAGAGTGGAGCAGGAGGGGAGAATCCCTCCTTCAACCTGCTGGTCACGCATCTTTTGATTCAGCCCAGGGTACAGTAGGTTTTCCGTGCTCCAAGCGCACACTGCCGGGTCATATCGAGCCCGAGCCCTTCGGGACATCCCCGGTCCCGCCTCCCCTCCTCATCCCGGAGCGGGACAGGGACGCGGGGCCCGGCAGCAGCGCTCCGGCCCCTCTGTACCCCTCAGCCGCCTTCCCCGGGCTCCGTTCCGCCTCCGCCGGGCCACGGGCTGCGGGGCGAGAAGGATCCGGCGCCAGAGCCCGCGGGCGGCTCCGCAGAGGTCGGGTCTGTGATAAGGACATTGCAGCATCCCCAGAGCCGGGGCGGGCGGGATGTTTCCTGCGCACCTTGCGCGCCTTTCCCGGCCCTGCGCTTTGGGGCTGGTTTGGCCTCTTTGCTCCCTTAGTTAGCGACTGGGTCATTTATTTCGGCGCCCGACAGCCCTTCCGTGTGCAGAGCCCCGATTCCCCCATGGCTTTTAAACCCTCTTAGCTAGAAAGTTGGGCATCGATTCAGAGCCGACACACACCGAGAGCCTCTAAGAAAAAGAGAAGAAAATAAAACCCCCAAACCCACAAGATAAAAAAGAAAAGACGAAATCCCCCTTGCTCGTTTTGTTTCTGCTCTAAATGCCCGTGGCGCGAGCATCCCTCGGGGGAGCGCGGCTCCGAGGGGTGTTAATGTGGTCGATTCGGGGTACAAATGTTTGGAAATGTTTCCCGATCCGCACAGAAGGAGGGGGGATTTGCAAACTGTTGCTGCCACATGGCCCCTCCAGCCTGCCCATTCTCATTGTAATGAGGCCGGCGCGTGCCTCATCTGCCGCGCGAGCGCTGCCACGAGCCACGACCACCGCGACCATCGCGACACCGCCGTCACCGCGCACCCGGCTCCGGGACCCGCTGGCAGCAGAGAGGGCACAATCTGGGGCTGCTGCCGGTGGTGCCGGTCCCGGCCGCTCTGCCCGCAGCCCCCTCACTCGCTGCCGCCCCGTGCCCGGCCCTCCGAAAAGAGAACACTTCAGTGACAGGCTGTAACGATCAGCGCGAGTCTCCCGCTCCCAATCGATGGCTTCTTTTCCATACAAATGCCCGCTTATGCCTTTATGTTCTCCATCTGTTTGTAGCTAACACCTGCCATTCAATAAATCGATTTGGCCATTTAATGTAACAGCTTCCCGGGACATTTTTTTCATGCCAGATGCCACAGCAGCTCCAAACCTCTACCCCAGCACAGCCGCCCAGCCCGGGGCTTTGCCTCGGCAGAGCCCCTCTGCTGGGGCATGGAGCAGAGCCAGAAAGGAAAGAAAACATTGAGAAGTGTTCTGTTAAACAATATATGTATTTTAAACACTAACTCCACCGATCTCACCTTCCGCATTAACTCTTTAGTTCCCAAGTGTCTGTGGAGTGGGGTCCTGGCTGACCCTTTGGCAGGTGGACGTGTGGCAGGTGACAAGCATCAAGGCAATTTGTGACATGTTGATTCCCTTTTATGTTACTCACCAACAGATACTTGGCATTTTTAAAGGGATTTCATCTTTTATAGACACAAAGACACTCTGCCTGCATGGTTTATCACCCCACGCCATGGGGCAAGGCTGCCTTGGGCCTCTCTTATGGGGACTTTGTGGAATGAGGGGTTCCATCTTTCTATTTGCCTGAGAGGCCACTTTGCTGGACATTGGGGCCAAATGCCCCTGCCTTTGAGCTGCTGTGGTGCCCATCAGCAAGATCAAAGGGAGGTGGGTGCTCTTCCCCATGCCAGGGTGAGCCTCAGATTTCCCTTTGGTGATCCCCCAATGAGCTCCATAGTAAACTAGGAGGATGGAGAAGGGTGGATCTCCCTAGATGTCACCCCACAGGTCTCAGGGGAGGGAAAACAGCATCACTGGGGATATGAGAAAGTGGAGTGAGTAATACAGCATGGGGAAGTTACGGTGCAGTTTCCTCATGGAGGAAGGGAGCAGCTCCGCGCTGATCGAATTCCTCCTCTGGAGGTGATTTCAGTACTGTTGGGATTTTGTCTGACTGTGCTCATTGTAGAATTTTTGTGCTGGGAGTGCCTAGCGCCTTGGAAAGGTGCTTTTGAGAGGTACTGTTATTGCTTCAGATCTAAATAAATACATAAAATGAAATATGTAATAAAATAATTATAGATATGTGCATATTTCAGCTATATGGGGCTGTTTCTTAATAAATTCAGCACAGGCCATGGATTCCATTTGCAAATGCACCTGGCTGTAAAAGCCTAATTTCCTTTGAGAGTCATGCAGTCGCATGGCATTTTAACCTGAGATAGCTGGATAAAAATTTGGATTTCTCATAGAAAGCAGCCCTGGGAGCTATGGCTGGAACTGGGAGTAGGTACCTGGCAGGTGTACAGACCCTTCTCTGGTTTTGAACCTCAGAGTTGTGGGTGAGATCGGCAGGGGAGAGTTGGAAAGGATGGGGACTTCTCCCTTGGAGCAGAGGTTCCCACGTATTTGTTCATATACAAGTCATGTATGGACCAGTGTTCATGGATCGGACACTGGCCTGAAGCAGCATAACAAGTAAGGGGTGGCTCTTAAAGGGGAAGAATTCCCTTTGCAGGCTCCATAGTGAATGTCCCATGGGCCAGGCTTTGGGAACTCCTGCATCAGAAGGTCTGTGTCTTCAAACAGATGGCCAGGCAGCTCTTGGCTACTTAGAATATGTTTGGGGCTATATTATATAGCACTGAGTAAAGAGATCTGTCACAGAAAAACAGTAAAAGGCAGTTTTAACCCTTCCCCCGGGGAGTGGTGTGGATCCATACTCCGCCTGTGTGACCGGTCCCTCCTTTTCTGTCCCCTGTGCTGAGCACACGGATGTTTGGTAGGGGCCCAGCACTGCAGTGCTTGCTTCAGTCAGAAGAAGCCTCAGACCTCTGGCATGTGAGATTTGGCAGAGTAAATCCTAAAGTCAAATGTGTGCAGCCTCACAGGCTGTTCTAGCCAGGCAGGACTGAGAGGAGGAGACACTGGGAAGCACTTCTGGAATGGCTTGGTAATGTGTGGCATCCAACTGCATCCAGGGGAGATCAACGTCACTTCAATGGCATCTTTCTACTCCCTGCTGGTCTAGAGTAGGGGATATGCTGCCATCAGTTGTGGTGGCCACACCGGGCTCTTGCTGAGCTCTCATGCTTTCCTTCCACTCCTGGTAGCCCAGCATTGGGCAGAAGCTGACAAATGCCCAGGACTGAATTCCTGGAGGGATGTGGAGGCCAGACGAGGCAGAAGAAAGTCTGTGGGACTCTGGAGTTGCACGTGCTTTTGCACCAGGATAAGCTACAGGAAGGCAGTTGTAACTTCTCACTGGTAAAAGTTAAAGGTACTTAAAATACATCTGGCCACTTAACGAAGGATATGCATTTTAAAATCCCTTCACTGGAGGTAAAACTTGGTAATGACTGAAGAGAAAGACCATCCTGACTTTTTATCCGTAGCATTTATATTTATTTCTAGTAAGAAAGATTTTAACTAGGACCAGCTGCTTCCACAGCCCATCAAAAGCAGTCCTAGATTGTCCAGATGGAGTCACTCAAGACAGAGACATGAGCAAGGGCTGCCACCGGCTCCAGGATTTCTGGGTTTGTCCTATTTTAAGAAGATCTCACATCCTGCAAACACTGCTTATGGGAAATGACTGGGTGCAGAAATCCTAGTGGGGGCCCATGAGGCAGTCTCATGTGGAGATGTGGCCATGTGGCATGCTGACATTTTGACATAACATGGTGATGATTTTATACTAGCATCAGCCCTCCAAGAGGAAAGTAAATATGTGACATATTGTTCAGGGAAACAAAACAAACCAGACAATGAGGTCCTGTGCCCAGTGACTGATGTAACCTCTGCAGGCCCATGCAAAACCTCTTTCCTTTGTGATCTGGAGATGCTGGGAAAATGAGTGCATCAGGGTATCCAATACCCATCCCTGGCCCATCCAGTCCTCATCCCTTTTTGTCTTTGTGTGCGGCCATGCAGGGAGCAAACACAGAGCACCCGCTGGGTTTCTATTGTTTCTCCTGTCTAATGGCCCTACTTAGCCATGGAGGAGAGGGATGGATTTGCGCCTTGCACACATTGTTCTTGGGGTTCAAAAGAATACTTAAACTAGAGCAGTAGTTAGTATGACAATGGAATAGAAATGAACATTCACTCCAGTGGCTGTGGATGGCACTGGGGCTTAGATAATGGGACAAGGGAGAAGAAAATTAATGAATCTGTCTGTCTGTCTGTTGACCCATCAGTGTAAATATCTTGTCAGTCATATGTGACAGCAGATCTAGCTGCCTGGTAGGAGCTATGCTTCTCCGGGCTTGCGGTTGTATTCTTGGAATGAAAAGTTTCATCAGGTATTTTAGCAGACTGAAGAAAGCTTGTACTTGACCACATAGTGAGCCCCAAACGGATGAGCAATAGATGCTTCATCTGCAAGTGTTAAATGGCGCAAAACAGCGGTAAGTTGAGGGCTCTGTAGCGACTCCTTCCTTCTCCTCCGTGCCCATCACGGAGATGCTCCTTTGCAGCCCACACAGGAGCTTTTCTTGAGCTGAGGAACTGGGGGGACTCCCCATTAGGCTCTTTAACACTCTTACACAGGGCTTCCGCCCTTAGCCAGCAGGAAGTCTTCTGTCACTGACTGTCCTTTGTCAGAGGCTGCTTGATTGGGGCAACCACTGAAGTGTCCCCAGGTGACCAGTCCACCTGCGGGAGGGCAAACAGCAGCATCCATCCCATTCTGGAAGGGTTGTAGCTGTCATGGCAGAGCAATTACGTTGTAGGGTAAGGCCGACATACAGTTTTGTTTAAAAGCCTGGGGTGAGGCATGGGGCTGTTCTGTGTGGTTCTTCCTACAGGTACATACTCAAACCCAGGGTGGGAAAGCCTGCTCAGAGCTTAGGATGGGATTTGTCCCAGCTTATTTTTGCTTGGTAGTAGGTATATAGGCTACGTTATTTATCTACATTTCTTCTTGAGTCGACACGGAGAGATGATACCATATTGCTGGTGCTGGGAGGGGACTGTATGCTAGACAGGATAATCTGCAGAAGCCCTTTTCTCTCCATTGACTCCAGGGGAACCTGCATGGCAAGATCAGGTGAGACCCCTAATGTTTAGAAAGCTAAAGTGAAGTGAGATTAATTCCTTCCTTTTAACTGTGTTTATCCTGATGCACAGAAGCCTGTGGCAGAGCAGGGAGCAAAGGGTGGCATCTCTGAGAATCAGCCACTGACAGGGCTTGGGATGTCTGGCTGAGATTAGGATCAAGGATGTCCCCAGTTTAGGTAAGAGCACAATCCTCATGACAAAACTTGCAGAACTATAAACAAATACAATCTCCTAGATTGCTTGCATTTTGATACTCTTTCCATTGAAACCTTCCTTATACTACAGCAGGAGACCTGAGTAAAAGGCATCGCTGCAAACCCAGAAAGGTTGCAAGCTGGAATATCTAGATAAAGCCAGGGATATGTACCACAACCATGATGCTGAGTAGATTAATCGGTCAAATCAGGTTGTTCACTGGGGATTGGATTTAGAGCGTCCTTTAAACTTCAGGGGAAGGAAAGTCTAATGCAAGACTCTGTTTCAGGCCCATTCCTAACAAAATCTGGAGCTGTGCAGCAAAGGTAGAGGAATGAATACTGCAAATGGCATATATCAAAGCTAGCAAACTCTTTATAGGTTACAAAGAACTTCCAGCTTATTGTTTATACATTCAGAATGTTCCAAAATAGGTAGTGCAATGAATCAACAGATTTTAAGATATGTCTGGGTTTTATTAATTCATTAGGGGATCTCACAGTTAACCCTTGAATAATCAGCTTAAAAGCAGAAGGCAGATTTATTGGCATATGGTTTTACATGGACATTCTGCTGGTCAAATGCCAAGATATATAACAATTTAGATGTCCAGTGCGTTTATTATCTAGGATCTAGCAAAGGCCTTCAGCATTGAAACAGTGGCAGCTCAATTCTTTAGAGAATATCACCAAACTGAGATGTTTTATCTCATGTACTGGGAAACGTCTTATTCTGTTCATGACAAATTATCCAGTGAAGGCACTTTACACAATACATTGTACAACTGCTTATTTTGGTGCCTGCTTGCTTTCCCACTTAAGAGTTTTGGCCACATTTTCATGTTGTGTTTCATTTCCTGCTTGCTGCAGCCCCCCTGAGGACGAGTGCTGCTTCTTGTCTCATTTTAGAAACAATTCACAGCAGATTAATTTCTGCTAACGCCTCAAACCGATGAAAACAGTGAGCATTCATTTGCAAGGACTAATTCCAGCTTTAAAGTATTCCTAGATGTAGCTCTTTTATTTGAGGTTTTTGGCAAGGCTTTTATGAGCCTTTTTCCTGGTCGTTTCCCATTCCTTCTTCCATGGGACATGGTAGCAGGAGTTGGAATGGGGGGGTTAAAATTCAAGTCCTGTCGCCTTGAATTTTAACCACATGATATCTGTTTTTTCTCCTACCATGTGAAGATGACAGGGCTGAAAAATCACCAGGGACAGATTCCCTACGTTAGCTCTCCAGCAATGCCTGCCATCAGTGGAGGTCCAGCAATGACAGAAGATGTATGAATATAGGATGAAAAGTTGGGGCTGTTCAGCCTGGAGAAGAGAAGGTTGCATGGAGACCTCATTCCAGTGTCTGAAGGGGGCCTATATGGATGCTGAGGAAGGACACTTCATTAGGGACTGTGGTGATAGGCAAGGGGTAATGGGTTCAAACTGAAACAGGGGAAGTTTAGATTGGATCTGAGGAAGAAATTCTTTACTGTAAGGGTG
>JASSUY010008858.1:8863-24451 GCA_032466535.1 Forpus xanthops
GAATCTCATCTCTGCCCAACCTGTAACTGTGCCTGGGATTGCTCCGACCCAGGTGTAGGACCTTGCACTTGGCATGGCTAAACTTCTTGAGGTTGGCATCAGCCCACCTCACAAGCATGTCAAGGTCCCTCTGGATGCATTCCTTCCCTCCAGTGTATCAACCAAGCCACAAAACTTGGTGCCACTGGCAAACTTGCTGAGAGTGCACTCAGTCCCACTGTCCATTTCACTGACAAAGATGTTGAACACGTCAGATCCCAACACCAGTCCCTGAGGAACGCCACTTGTTACTGGTCTCCAGCTGGACATTGAGCCACTGAGCGCAACTCTTTGTGTGTGACCATCCAGCCAGTTCTTTATCCACCGCGTGGTCCACCTACCAAATTGATGTCTCTCCAGCTTAGAGAAAAGAATGTTATGTGAGACAATGTCAAACACTTTGCACAAGTCCAGGTAGATTACATCAGCTGCTCTGCCCCTTTCCATCAGTTCCATAGCCCCATCACAGAAGGCCATATGATTGGTCATACAGGATTTCCCCCTAGTGAAGCCATGCTGGCTGTCACCAAGCACCTTGTTGTTTTTCCTATGCCTCAGCATGCCTTCCAGGGCAATCTGCTCCAAGATTTTGCCAGGCACAGAGGTGAGGCTGACAGGTCTGTAATTCCCTGGCTCATCCATTTTCCCCTGCTTGAAAATGGGGGTTATATTTCCCTTTTTCCAGGCATTGGGAACTCCACCTGACTGCCAAGATTTTTCAAATATGATGGACAGTGGCTTAGCAACTTCATCTGCCAGCTCTTTCAGGACCCGCGATGGATTTCATCCGGTCCCATGAACTTGTGTACGTTCCGGTTCCTAAGATGGTCTTGAAACAGATCCTCTCCTACAGTGGGCCCAAAGTCTTCATTCTCACTGTCCCTGCATCTGCCTTCCAAGACTTAGGTGGTATGGTCAGAACATTTTCTAGTGAAGACTGAGGCAAAGAAGTCTTTAAGAACCTCTGCCTTCTCCATATCCATGGTAGTCAGTTCTCCCGATAGCTTCTGGAGAGCACCCACGTTGTCCCTAGCTTGTCTTTTCTTTGCAATGTACCTATAGAATCTTTTTCTGTTATCCTTAACATCCCTAACCAAGCTTAATTCTGACTGGGCCTTAGCTTTCCTAACCTGGTCCCTAGCTTCCCACACTACATCCCTGTATTCTTCCCAGGCTGCTTGTCCTTGCTTCCACCTTTTATAAGCCTCTTTTTTCCTTAAAATTTTCCTCAGCAGCTCCTTATCCATCCAATGGAGGTCTCCTGGCCTTTCTACAGTACTTCCTTCTAGTAGGGATGTATCACTCCTGAGCTTGCAGCAGATGATCCTTGAATATCAACCAATAGTCTTGGGCTCCCCTGCCCTCTAGGGCTATATCCCATGGAATCTTACTAAGAAGGTTCCTGAAGAGGCCAGAGTCTGCTCTCTTGAAGTCCAGGGCAGTGAGTTTGCTGCACGCCCTTCTTACTGTCCTGAGGATCTCGAACTCGACCATTTCATGATCGCTGCAAACAAGGCTGCCCTGGAGCATCACATTTCCAACCAGCCCTTCCCTGTTGGTGAGGACAGGTCAAGCACGGCACCTCTCCTAGTCGGCTTCTCTATTACTTGCGGAAGGAAATTGTCTTCCACACAACTGAGGAACTTCCTGGATTGCTTATGCCAGGCCATGCCATCCCTCCAACAGATATCAGGGTGGTTGAAGTCCCCTATGAGAACGAGGGCCTGTGAGCATGAGGCTGCTCCTGTCTGTCTATAGAGTGCTTCATCCATTGAGTCCTCTTGATCAGGCGGTCTGTAACAGATCTCCACAATAATCTTTTGTATCTATGGTTATTGCTACTAGTCTTTGGTATTAAATTATGGACTACTCCAGTGTCTTGTACTCATTTCTCCAGCAGAAAGTAGTTTTTATAATTCTCTGTGTTCACTTTTGAAAGTGCAAATTTCTCTCCATATGGGTGAATTCTTAATGTTCATAATATTCCCAAAAATTTAATTGATAAAGTAATGGCTTGAAAGCTGCCTATGGTGATTCAATAAAAAACTGAGTTTACCCAGTAGGCAGTAGTGCAGCGATAACTTGGAGTGACATCCTTGAAAAACATGGTGTGCTTTGGAGCTTGAAAATATATGCAAGTGTTCCAAGAGGCTGTTCTTTTGATGTGAATAGCAGTAGGACAGATGTGCAGCCCTAATCCAAATTTGGGAGCTGACCAAACTGTGGGTGCGGCTGTATAATACAACACAGGGACAGATGCTTAGTGCATACACAGTAAACTAAGCATATTCTGGATGTGTTGGGCTTCTGCAGATCAAATATGTTCAGTGAGTTTGTGCTGAGGGTGTTTGCAGGCTGTGTACGTAAACTTGGAACTTGCCTGCTAAATGCACAACCAATCCAGGGTTTATTGCCAATGGGCAGAGTGATTGCAGGTACTCAGTGGTTACTTCTTGTATGATTTCAGACGTTAGGTAGCTGCTTGGCAGCTGCTGCTCTGGTGGAGTGGCCTGATGCTTGCTTTTCTGGGTGGTACTAATGAGGAGAGGGGCAGTAAAGGCTTTTAGTTCCTCTCCAGTTGTGCTCAGTCTTTTATTATCATTAACTGAACCTTATTCCCTGTGAAGTAGGTAAACATTCTCACTTATACATCCAGAGAAATGGCAAAGATATCTATCCCATGTGTCATGTGAAAAATTCTCAAATCCTTTTATTACAGCCACAGTATTAGAAGTTTAAAGAAAACTGCTACTGCATGAGATATGTAATTTTTATTATTGCAATGCTTGTATTGATTTGCCTTTTAAAATAGCCCTTTGGTGTTTAGTTATTCATATTTGCATTATGTGGATACATATTTAAATACTTAATCATAGAATGTTTTGGGTTAGAAGGAACATTAAAGATCATCTGGTTCCATCCCCCTGCCGTGATCAGGGCCACCTTCCACTAGACCAGGTTGCTCAAAGTCTTAACCAGCCTAGCCTTAAACGCTGCCAGGGATAGGGCAGCCATAACTTGTCTTGGCAACATGTACCAGTGTCTCATTACCCTAATAGTGAAGATTTTTTTTGTGAATGAGTAATCTAAATCTATCATTTTGCAGCATAAAGTTATTCTACCTTGTCCTAATAATCTTGTTTCAGCATAGATTTTTGCTCTGTGTAGAAATTAATACTGCTCACTTACTGTCAGACAACTGACACTGTCTGTGTCCATTCTGTTAAAACCTGTGGCCTTCCAGGCCAAGATGATCTTCATTCAAATTGCTTATTGGGGGTGGTCCTTGGCCTCCAACCCGTTATGTATGTGTAGAAGTTACTCGATGTGGATTATCTGCCTCAGTCCAAACCTGTATTATTAAATGTTCTAACAAAGAGGAAAATGTCAGTTTATTTACCGTGTCATTTGGAAAAGTTCTTTTTTGCCCCTGTATCTCATGAGCAAATACTTTTTGCAGAGATAATTGTGGAGGGTAATCTGACTTGATATAACAGTTGTCATTTTCCATGTTGCAGCATTTTCTTGCTAATGTTTGTGTTAGGGAAGCCAATGTTTACAATGCATTTTGCTTTAAAGTGTATAGCATAATGTCAGGATACAACTTTGAATGAATGTTTTGCTTTCTCTTCTGTTCATATCATAACGTCTTATGAAACGGGTGCTGTTAGATGTGGGTTGTTTTACGTGTATGTTGATGCACTTACCATATGCTGCTAGATACATTCCTTGACTGGTGGATAGTAAATAACATGTATTCTAATTCAGTACAAGCCTCTTGCTAGAGTGGAATACTTTTTTTGTTTTAGTAAAATGTTAATTATAATAGATTCTGTAACATTTGTAATGTTGTTATTAAATGGTATTATTTATTAACTAAGAGACCAGTGAATGGCCATGTTGTCAAATTGCCAATATGTTATGATTGTAGGTGTTGTGACTGGATGTTTACAGGTAATTCTTTTATGTGGTACTTATTATCTCTCCTGACCCTTAATAAGATAATGCTTTAGAGATGATCACTTGGTAATCTATCACATTTTCAGTAGATTCTAGTAAGTGTAGTTAGTAGGACTATTTTTGAATGTGTGTAATGCTTCTTGCAGGATTCCATGCTACTGTTACATAAAAATACACTGATATATCTGATATAGCTGGGTCTTAGCTTAATGGCAGTCTTAAAAAATCCTTATCCTAAACCCCAGGCTGACTAGAAATATGAAATAGTGATACTGATCACTGCAATACACTTTTCTAGATAGCAAGTTTTGTTTTCAATGATTCTTCGTTGAAGTTTGTTCTTGAAGTGCTCCTAAAATACTAGGAATAAGAAGTAAATAAAAATGAACTGATTAACAAATGCTTATTAGATTACTAAATAAAAGCATTTGTGCTAAACATGGCGGTATTAAGTCATTGTTTGTATTCAGTATACATAACTGAGAAAATCTTAAACAAATTAAATGTTTAACTGGTGATAATACATTGCCTTTTCAGGTACATGTAATCAAAGAGGTGGCAGCAATGGCTCAAGAAAAGCTTGGTGTGTCCTGTGAAGTTATTGATCTGAGGACCATCTTACCCTGGGATACAGAGACCATTTGCAAGGTAAGTAAAGGATGCAGGTTAATTTCAAAACACAACAAACCAAAAATCCCCATGAATAACAACAATTTAAATGTAAATAATGGTGACCTTGTTCTAAGTTTTTTTAAAGGCCTGCATTTTATTCTCTTATGTTTAGTGGTCTGTATTTTGTGTTCAGAAAATAAGTACACATTACATGGACAAAGTATTTGCTTTAGCATTGAAAGAGAATTATGTTTCAGGATTCATAATAATGTTAGAACATGTGTTCTTTGCATTGAAACAAAGGGCAGAATTTAATCAGGTTTGTGCTTGAAAACCGCTTTTCCATGGGTTTTGGCTCTTTCTGTAATCTTTGCTGTCTTCTGTTTTCCTGAATTAGAATTAGATTTTTTTTTTTTTTTGTGCATTTACATGCCCTATAACTTTCTTCCCCCCCTCTTAATTTTTTCACTTACCCATTTGATGAGGTACTTTTAACATTATAGATATATTAATAAACCTAGATTCTGCAAAATAAATGTTAGTATTGCTGCTTTGTGACCCCTCTTATAGCCAGATCTTTTCCATAGCTACCTCATAAAAATTAGTCTGAAGTCTCTTCCATGAAAAGACTTTTAACCAAGCTGCTTGAGAACTGTAGGAGAAGAGAAGCTACCTGACTGCCATCCAGCAACACAAATGCTAGTGAACGTGCTTTTGGGCTGCCATCCTGCAAAAG
The DNA here is from genome assembly GCA_032466535.1 of Forpus xanthops. NCBI lineage: Eukaryota > Metazoa > Chordata > Aves > Psittaciformes > Psittacidae > Forpus > Forpus xanthops. The sequence goes on from JASSUY010008858.1 coordinate 14,211, forward strand.
GTTCTGCAGGAGTTGTCATCTGTTATTTACAGCATTAACAACTAGAGATTAGAGTATAGCCAGAGTTTTGTTCTTTTCTTTGTTAATGGCTCCCTTGATTTAAACTTGGACAAGTTGTGTGGGTTAGCAGAATGCTTGCTGCTTCTCATCAAGCTACAAGTTTCCTTAAGCTGGCAAATCCACAGTCCTACAGGAGTGTGGCTAACAACTCATTGTGTCCTAATTCAATCTCTGTACACTAGCTCATTTTATACTGCTGATCAAATCACTTTGAAACTTGAGAGATGTCTGCAGCTTACTTAATTCAAGTGTAGTAACTGTAGCATACTGAGGTACAATAACACGGATGGGGAAACCAGTGGGCTTGAAAAAGATCTATGGTTTCATCAAGTACCTTCTGTGCTTGCAGTTTATATTTTAAGACAAGAAGCTATAATATCTACAGCTAGATCAGTTTCTACATATGTTTAAGTAGAACAGAGTAGGCACACCTTACTGACACACTCTATGTGGAATATCTTAATCACATATATATGTGTTTTGTCATTCTATAGTTGCCCGGTAAGGGGCTTGCTTTTAAGGTAAAGTATAAACAGATAAAGTATGATAAAGGGAAAGATAAACCATTGGTCTGCTACTCTATGGTAAGGCTTGTACTTCTTCATGGTATTAATTTTACTGTTATATTTGTCTGAGGGGCTGCCAGTGGGGCTGGATGGAGCAGATTATGGGAGGAAAGATCCATGCTGGGTGTCCACTATTGGCAGTATCCTATTGTCCAGTTATAGATGTGTAACAAATTGTGTACTTGCAATACATAGCTATGTGTTGCCTCATATAAATCTGATCTTTCCAATTGAAGTGGTTTCAGTGTTTGCAGTGTATTTCACATTACTTGGATGTACTTTCTCTCTGTAAAAAACCGAAATGTGTTGAGTTGTCATCAATAAGAAGAGAATCTTTGGCAGTAATAAATCTTTTATAATCTGTTATGAAGAGGTAGTTATTCCTTTTTTCTTTCTTTTTTTTTTAACAAAGTTTTTTCCCAGTCTTTAAAAACTTGTGTTGACATTCTATGAAAACAAAGTATCTCTTTGAAAGAGCCATCAAGTCTGTTTCCTTCGATTGGATCTGCACTAAAATGCTGTCAGGAAAAAATGCAGCTGTGCTTAGGAAGTGCAGAGCTTCAGTCGTACAATGTTTTGCAAATCTGTACATTAAAAATAGATATTCTGTGGAGTCTTTCAGCTTATGTTCCATCCTGAACCTCTTAAGCTAACTGTGGCATAAATAGAAAGATGGAACAGATAGACTTGTTTCTTTAAATCTGCTAATGAGTTTACTATTAAGAATTACAGGAGAGTTGTTTCAAGAGAAATAAAGTACACATGGCTAGGCAGCTGTTCAATAATACCAAATAGTGAATGTTTTTAGCACTGGTCTTATGTTAGTGTGTCTGCAGGCTGCCCAGTCTGATGGGAAAAATGTTAAATTATTTACTTCTGTAGATCTTGTAGGTTTTCCTCAGTTGAAAATAATTAGTGTTTTGCATTTGGTACTGTGCAACACTTTGAACTTAATTTGCCTCCTAGGCAGCCAACATAAATAGAAGGATGGAAACTATAGCTATAGCTACTTGCTGTAGCTTCATCCCTAGTGGAACTGCTTGGTGTAGTTGTTGCAGATGACAGTGGTTTACGGTGTCAAAGATGAAGAGAGCAGTACAAAGTTCGCCATGCCAGAGAAAGTCCTCTACTGTCCATTGGTCTGCTTAAGTCCTTTTGGGGCTTCTTAAATGATAATGGGATTGATTTTACTTTTGTCCAACCAATAAGTAAATCATCAGCTGTTACAGGCTGTCCTTTGCCTTAGATAATTACTTATGTTTGCCTCCATAAATCTGAGGACAAGTGTTTATGTTTTACTTTGTCTTATATATATGTTTGAGATGTATCTATCTCTTTATCCTTCTGAATGCAGAGGAAAAGGATGGTGCATGTGATATGCTCAACCTTATTGCTGTTCTGCTGGTCCTGGGGTGCATGGTCCTTGCTGGTGGGAGTCTGTGCTGCAGTCTTATTGTAGGGCAGGACTTTGGCTTTTGACGTAAAGATACATCCCTCAGTTTTGGCTACTATGGTGTAGGCAGGAAGAAGGGTGGGCTGCTATAGTTAGGCCTTTGGAGATGGGCAGTAATGTCAAAATTTTCACTGGAAATCTAACTGCTAAGTTTGCTGTCTGTAGCTGTTGCTATATAGAAAAATATGTAATCAAAATAGGTATTTCATAAATCTGAGAAGTTACTATTTACAACTGCCACCAGAGGCCTCTTTTTAGCCAAGTTAGCAGCTGCTTTGTCTTTGCATTGCTCTTGCATGTTTATTAATGTATAGCTCTGAGTGAAATGTAAATAATAACTATAGTGAACATAAAAATTTCTGCCTAATTTTAATATTTTCTTTGTGTTTTTAAGATTTTTAATATTATGTTTAGTTTTGAAATAGGTTAGCATTTGTCATCTGTGAGAGAAGATGAAGGTGCACCAGCATGCTTGTAGCAGATTGTCATGGGCTTTGAATGGATCTCAGAATTAATTGAAAACTTCTCTGGTACAGTTCCTGGGATGGGTAAATATGCAAACAGGGGCTAGGTTTTTTTCTTTTTGTCAATTTTCAGATGTTTAAGAATGAGTATTGAAATTTGAGCTAGTTACAATAGTTCACAGACTATCCCCTGGGGGTCATTTATCCCAGCTGTTTCAGGAACCTATTCTGGGGTGAGATAAATTTGCCTCTGGAAGTGCCTTAGTTTAAAAGTTTGTTTTTCTTGCCTTTTTAAAAAGAAAAAAAAAAAGAAAAGAAAAGAAAAAATAAAAAAGAAAAGTTAAGGGAGTCTGGATTGAGTGTAAAGTCAGGTGAGATAAATCACACCCTCATTGAAGGTGACACCTACTGCTGACAGAAAGGATATAAGTACTTGACCTGCTAGAAAATATCTGATACCTCTTTGCTAGAATAAAAAGAAAGAATCTCTGTGTGTGTGTATTTATATACTTTTGCATAAGGCTTCATTACTATTTAACTCGGGAAAGCTTCTTGTGAAAAAAAGACATTAAAGGCAATAGATAGGAACAGTTCTTTGCCTCAGAAGATTGATGTAGTCTGTTTCACAATTCTCTAGCATTCTTTAAAAAATTGCATTCCTTCTCTGGATCAAGATAAATCCCTGATTTCACAGGCTGACAGCTTAAAAAGACATACAGGAAATATTTTAAGTCACTTAAATTAGTTTAGACTTGTATTTTGTACTTTGTTGCTTTTCACAGAAATCCAGACAGGTAAAAAGTTTGAACTACATAAAGTGTATTCCTTAGTTGTCTATATTCAATCTGAATTTGTCATTTTGAAAATATTTCAAACTGCTGAAACTATGACTTCGATGAATATGTTATTTGATAGTCTTGATGTGAAAGCTTGATACGTGGTCTCTTCTGAGGTTTAGATTAGGGTTTTCATGTACTTAGAAAAATAACTTCTGAAGTGATTATTTTTCTGAATTTTGTGAAGTGTTTATACCAAAGATTTGTTTTTCTTTTAAATCCCTTTTTTTGTTTTCTTTTTGCTGATGGCAAGGACTGGTTTAGGTTTGAGCTAGGGTGCTTGTATGTCATGATCGCTTAAGCTTGGACTGTTCTCAACAGACTTATATCACACTGAAAAAGTCACTAGTTGGATCTGCCAGAATTTGATACCTTTTGAGCTGTAAAGCCTTTTAATAAAACACAGCATTTTGAAGACAAAGATGGGAAGCCAAGATCTTTCAGAGAGTAACCTCCTTACAGGAGTGATCACATTCCCATTTGTTTTCTCTCTTACTGTGGTTTGGTGCTTATTCTGTGTTATTTAGTGTAATACCAGCAATAGAATATGAGCAGGCTGATCTCCCAGTTTATCCTATAATTTGATAGCAAGGTCACACCCCAGGGAGATGGAAGATTGGAGTGGAGAGTCCTTGTGCTGACAAGGGACTGAATCCAGGTCTTGCTCCTCTTCAACATGTGCCCTCACCACTGTCTCTAATTGAAGAGTTGAATACCTGATGAGCTTTTGTCCCCAAGGCTATGATACTTTTTGCTTTCAGTTCAATGTTAGCAAGTTATCAGCATGCTGAAAGCACACTTCAGTCTCTGAAGGATATAATTTATAGTGGTTGCTTAAGCAGTGCGTCCTAAAAGGCTGTGTGTAAGATCTGTGTGTTTAGGTTCTTAAGTAAGCCTTTTATCATGTTTTAGTTGAGAAGCACAGATCTACTGTGCACTTGATGCAGTGAGTGTCACATCTTCCTGTCTTTGTGATCTGCTTTTGTAGCCTTGTCAGATTGCTTTGTGCTCTCTTCATATAATATTATAATGTAATTTGATGTACTGTGAGATACCTGGGTGGTTACATGTAATTATTTTAGGTTAAATGTAGTTACTTTGACTTGAGCAAGTTTTTTAAACTTTTTTTAATGCAATTTTGCTCAGTCACCATTGCCACTTAGTTCAGCCAAATAGAGGAAATGCAAGATCTTAGTAGTGTAATACAGGTGTCCTTATTTGTAGGTGTGTTCCTAAAAGGAAGAAAAATAGTTGTATTTATTACTCCTTTTTCATTATGGATGGTGGAGATTCCCCTTATGGAGGTGGGAGCTAGCCTTTTGCAAGGCAAGTTCATCAGCAGTTTATTTTTATTGAGTACAGAAATAATTTTGTACATGAAAACACAGACTGTTCTGTAATCTTTCTAAAGGCTTTCACAAGAAAAATGGAATGGGTTGTACAGGTTCAATGTGCATAGAGCTGTGGTATAGTGTTTCTGAATGAGACATAATGTAACTCTTTGTGCTTTAACTGTAGAGGATTGGATATAAACCCAACATCAACTCCTAAAATGTACCTAAATAGGTCAGCATAAAAATAGTGTCTTAGGGAAGTGACATGAGGTTCTTTAAAAACTATGCGTTGCCTGTGCTACCTCCTTAGGAAATGTGACAGTGAAGGATGTCTTTAGATTACTGACCCTCTTGTCTATGTGTACATTTTCAAAGCACTTTGTTGTTTTGTGGGCAAGTGAAAAATTTAATAAGATCCTTGTTTACTTTGACTGTCTTTTCTGATTTCTGACTAAAGCTCGCTATTCCCTATGGCTGGAGTATGAGTGATAGAGTGGTGATTCAGAGGAGTTAGCTGTCCACAGAGTGGATTACTTTCTTTTGAGGGAGAGAATGCATACCCTCTGCTTATTATAACATCAGCATCCTGCATCTTTGTGTTTTATTCATGTATAAGGGAGCTGGAATCAAGAGTGATTTCTCTTCTTTATACCTTCAGCTGTAACCTTGAATACGTGAAACTCATGTGATTCTCAACATATGCTGCTCATAACAAAACCTCTGCCTTGACCACGCTCTGCTGACTCCTCAGCTGTTGCGTGTGGATTCAGATGTCTGCATTTAGTGCAGGCACAGTGAACATGTCAGTTCCTATGTAGGCAGGTAACATTTTGCTACTGTTTGGTCGATCAGCTGTGTTTTTACTGGAAAGCTAAGCTATCACAAAAGATGCTGCTCAAAAAACTGAAACATGAGATGTATATGAAATATCTATAAAATACTTTACAACCTATAAAACTGTTTAAGGATGTTTTTTCTCCCTTTGAGAAATCAATTTTTCAGGCAAAACTTTTTTCCCTTCAACATGCTCAACAGATTTGCTTGGAAGCTTTGGAGAGTTTAGTCTGTGTGGATTTTTCTGGCTATGAACTATTGGGTGGTGTGGTATTGATTAAAAGCCAATGGAACACTTCCCAGTGCTTCAGTGGTCACATTCAGAGGAAAATTTTGTAGTTGTAGTGGTTTTTTATGTTGAAATGCATGTATTACTGGAAGTAAGAAATCTATTTGAGGAATAAGCACTCTTAAGGGATTATGCGAATTACTGTATTTTATTCACCCTGAATTGAGTTGAGCATGTTATTTAAACTTTAAAATGGTTAGTATCAATTTGCCATTTTCACTTTTGCAAGGGAAAACTTGCAAATGCACATTTTTGTGCTGTTATATTATTTAGAAAGCAAGTGTTTGCCATCTATAATGATAAAGATTTGCATTTATTACCTGATTAGTCATCCTAACTTTCTGTGACCTGTTGCTACTGTAAGTGCAAAGAAGTGCGGAGAACTATTCCTGTGTGACTTCGTAATAAAAGCACTTGTAAAGTGAACTGTGAACTGCAGCATTAAGGGCTTATGGGTTACTGTGAGCCTGGATAACTGAATTTAGAAACAAAAAAAAAAAAAAAAGGAAAAAAAATAGTGATGTCTCTGCAGAATCATAGTTATGGGTTCACATTATCACCAATAGTAATTCTGAGGTTGCTTTTTTAGGAGGCTGTAGCACAGCCCATTGAAGGGGTGTATGTCCTTCATGGCTCTTGCTGTTGCTTCTGTTGCTTTACTCTTCTGTAGGAAAGGTTCTACAGAGGTCAGAATAAATGCTCAACACGCTGAAAAAAATGTCTGCTTTCTCACTGAAAAGAGCAACTCTGAGCAAAAGCTGCAGTGAGAACTGGTGGGTACTACAGCACTAGGGAGCAGATCAGGGCAAACTCTGCCTGTTTTCTATGAAGCCTGTTTGCAGGGAGCCATTACAAACTGTAGAAATTATAGTGTCTTTCTCCTGAATGCACAGGTCTCATTTTTTGTCAAATTTTGTCATCAGAAAGATGGAATAATTGTCAGTAGTAGATCTTTGGTGTCCTATACTTAATTGGCAGCATGCTTTAGGAGATCAATTGGTCTACCAGATTGTTGTCCCCATTCTTTTAAGTTTACTTCATCTAATTGGACTGTGAATAAAGGAAAATCAAGATCAGTGAGTCTGATGTGGGCTTTTATGTATTAACTGCCCTCACCGGGCATTGAACTGTACAACTGTAGCATAGGTATCTTGAGACCAGATTTGTGTTTCTTGGCTATCTGTTCTTGATCTTTTGCCATTTTACATATTGCTCCTTGGATTTCGTACTGAATGGATCTCATACCTCTAAAACGTGATTAAAGTTGTACTGCTTGCATGATGACATTTAACTTTGTCACTATTTCCATAAGAAACTTCTGTTTTTTGATGTTGTAGTTTCATGTTGCTAGAGTGTGCTGTGGACTGTTGCTTGGCTTCCAGAAGCAGAACACTGGAACCATGCTTGCAGGCAGTAATGTTAAAGTTATGAGAATATATATAACAATTTTTGAAAGCAATTGTTCACATCTTTTGCTCTTCTGGATTTCAGGAAAGCTTTGAATGGAAGCCTTTTTTGTTTGTTCCCATGCATCTTATTTTAGGGAAGTACTTCAACAATGAGGCATTTATGTATATGCAGTTCTGTTTTCTTCTCCCCAGTATAATAATGGTTGTCAATCTTTAAATTCCTTTGTCAGGTTTTCACATATGTATTGGTAAATTGTAATTGAAAAAAACCTGACTATTGAAAACCTTGATTAAATAAAAAAAGGCATTTCTGTGTAGTTTAACTATGGGTATAGGGCTGATACGGTCTGTGAATTGTTCATAAAACCTTTTCCCCTTTACCAGCAACCTATTACAAAGTTCAGATTGAAAGGCACTTATTCTAATAAATGAGTAGTAACATCTAGACTATGGTAAGAAGTTATTTTATAGCTCTATAAATATATGATAATAAAAATATGATAATGTATTTTATAGCTCCAATGTATGTTGTGTTTTTTTTTTTTTTTTGCCTTTGCAAGTGGTGCTGATTGAATTGTAATAGTACTTGGGGTGAAGTTTCACAGTGGTGTAATAGTGTAGTGCATTGTATTGTCTTACTGTAGGTACTTTTCTTTTCACGGTGAGTTTTCTCTGAAGGCAATCTGAAATTCTTGGAACATACACATAGGCTGCAGAGATTGCCAAATGGAGGTGCTTGATATTTTTTTTTTTTAAATTTATTTTTTGAATAATGAGGTTTTTTTTTTGTGCATGTGTGTTTGATGTTTCTTTTCTTTTTTTAAGATATTTACCAAAAGTCTTAGAGCTGTGCCTGGTAGAATGACGGGCTAAGTGCTGACCTGAGAGATTTATTGAATAGGCTTAGTTTTCATTATGCTATTACCTTTTCCAGTGCTACTATTATAGAACTGGACAAACCATTTACCTTCCTTTTTTCTGTGCTAAGGAGCTTGGACTTATGGATTGCTTTCAATTTTGGTCTGCCACACAGTAGTGCTCACCAAAATCTAAGGGTTTTTTCTAAATTAACTCAATATATCCTATGATAACTTTTTCTGTTAAGCTAATATGGAGTACACCTAAAATCCCCCAAGTCTTGAAGTTTTTTGCCTGTTTCCCCCTGCAAATCTGGTGAGTTGAATTAATGCATGAAATCAGCATTGTAGCTTGAGAATTAGAGGCTCTGGTGTTATATGGTTGTTTTGCTAGTTTATTTAATTTAAAAAAAGTAAATTTTTTTTATAATATTTAATTACAGCAAAGAAGTCTTTAAGAGGGATTAGTTCAGGCTGTTTTCTCTTCAATGATAGAATATGAAAGATGACATATAAAAAGAAAAGCAGCTAGAACTAGTCTTAGTGATCTAAAATAACCTTGTTAAGCATTAGAATAATCAGACTTTCCAGATAAGAAAAGCACTAAGTGGTAATTTAAAATCACTTGGTTAGAGTATAATGCTTGCGCTCTTAAGTGTGCATGATTTTACCATCCAGCTGTGAAAAAAAGTATATTGCCAGTTTTATTATGTTACTTGACCTGCAAATGACAAAATTGCAAAACCACTGTTTTGATGTGTGTTCAAACATTGCCATTATGTACTAATGTATTCTACATTATCTCTGGCATTTGGGGTGCATTGGGAGGCTCAATGCTTTTGTAACTGAACTTTAGAAATGCAGGAGTATAGAGGAAGAGACTGTGATTTGCATTAGTCAAGTGCCTCACAAGTACTTTCTGGTACATGCTGCTCTAGCATATTTGGTTAGGTATTTAATTTCTTTGTGCCGTGGTCTTACCATTTATGAAATATGTATTCATCTCTCCTTTTTACTATGTTATGTAATGTAGATACATAGTTTCATAGTTTTGGTCTTCCAGTAGCTTTTAAAGATTTAGATACTTTGATTTTCTTGAACACACTACAATACAGTCACTTAGTCACTTTTTCCAGTTTTCTGAATTCTGCATGACAGCTGTTTAATATCTGCTTTACTGATTCCCCTTTGAGGAAAATAAGTGACATCAAAGGCTAAGCAACAGTCTCTCTCTAAAATTTTGTTTTATTCTAAACAATTTTACCTGAGAAATCTAGATACTGTGTTGAACATGCTCATGAAAAGCTTTCTGCAAAAACAGCTCTAAAGAATATCAGGGAACACAGATTTTGTTACTTAACAGTAAATATATGAGATTCTGTCAATAGAAGTGTATAGTGTTTTTCTGTAAGCAAATGCAAATGTTGCTCAGAGTGGGAAAATGGTAAGAGCAGTAACCACATTTTGTTTGCCACCTACAATGCTGAGTAACTAGTCTTCCCTCTAGCCCTTCCACTGCCAAACTAAGTTTTATAAAGATTCGTAACAGATCAATAGCTCTGTTAAATATTTTTCCTCAAGTATGTATTGTCACTCTTGTCAATACACTTGACAAGTTTGGCTGTGGTTTTTTGTTGCTGCACTCGGAGGTATACAAAGCTTCTTGGTATTTCAAAGGATCGTGTATAGTGTTTTTTCTCTCTCGTCCTTGCATATGTAGAGAATGTATATGGGGTAATCTATATGGGCATTTCAATGATTACAGTGATACAGAATTAATTTCTGACTGAATGTTCAAGGGCAGGCTGGATGAGGCATTGAGCAACCTGGTCTAGTGGGAGGTGGCCCTGCCCATGGCAAGAGGTTGGAACTAGATAATCTCAAGTTCCTTTCCTAACCATTTTATAGTTCTATTCATTAGCACTATATTAGGAAATCAAAGCTTCAGAAAAGCGAGGCTCATGTTTACCATGTATGGTTCTTTCACCAGCTTCATGGTTTTCTGTTTGCGTCATATCTGCCATAGAGCATAAAGATTTCATGGGTTCAGCAGCAGCAGTCATTTTTCTCCTTTAAGTAGTAGCTGGTGCAGCACTGTGTTTTGCATTTTCGGCTTGGGAACAGTGCTGATAACACCAG